>JAXIVD010010405.1:0-13435 GCA_036785275.1 Cancer borealis
GGACGCCTCAGTGTAAGTTGAGTTAACAGTACACCGATCCTTGGGGCGACGCACCCTCCCTTGACACTCATGTTCCTCATACTCCTTAACTGATGAAAAAATTGTTCACCTGATGATCGCACTGCAACTCTTGACTCGGATGGAGTGTGAGTGTCAGCAACAGTGTAAGTATTCTGATTTGTAACACTGTGACACAAAGTGACAGTGTGAGTATTCTGAACTGTAACACTGTGACATGAGATGACAGTGTGGGTATTCTGATGTGTAACACTGTGACTTGAGGTGACTGTGTGCGTATTCTGATCTGTATAGCACTGTGACATGAGGTGACAGTGTGAGTATTCTGATCTGTATAGCACTGTGACATGAAGTGACAGTGTGAGTATTTTGATCTGTATAGCACTGTGACATGAAGTGACAGTGTGAGTATTCTGATCTGTATAGCACTGTGACATGAGGTGACAGTGTGAGTATTCTGATCTGTATAGCACTGTGACATGAAGTGACAGTGTGGGTATTCTGATCTGTAGCACTGTGACATGTTGTGACAGTGTGGGTTTTGTGATCTGTAACACTGTGAAATGTGGTGACGGTGCTGGTATTCTGACACTGTGACATGTAGTTACGGTGTACCTATTCTGATCTGTAACACTATGCCATGAGGTGACAGTGTGCATATTATGATCTTGTGTTCATTAACATGGTCTGCAGAAGACAGCAATTACTCATCAAGGCAACTGATGGAAAATTTCAGGCTTGGTTTTCATAAACGCGAATACAACTTTCTTATTCTTACTTCATGACTAAAGTGACACTAGAAAACGTTGTTGTTGCAGGTGTAGTAAAACGCAGCACTTCAAAAATTATGAAAAAGATTATGGCGTCAAACCAGAATAATAGTAACAATACCTATGTATACTCACGACTGTCACCTACGTAACACAGACAGTCACTGATCACACCTACGTAACACAGACAGTCACTGATCGCACCTACGTAACACAGACAGTCACTGATCGCACCTACGTAACACAGACAGAAACTGATCGCACCTACGTAACACAGACAGTCACTGATCGCACCTACGTAACACAGACAGTCACTGATCGCACCTTCGTAATACAGACAGTCACTGATCGCACCTACGTAACACAGACAGTCACTGATCGCACCTACGTAACACAGACAGTCACTGACCGCATCTAACACAGACAGATGATAATAATAATAAAGCAAACAAGATATGGTTGATATAAACATGTAGGGATGTATTCCAGTATGAGAGAAATGTACCATTATACATGTATGGTTGTGTGGACAAGTGTCGCAGATATTGTAGAGAAAAATACATATTTATACATCATTATTGTGTGCATCATTTTACTTGTTAACTTCATCTACTACGTCGTTTTCAAAATACATATGTAGCATTTTTATTTTTTTTTTAGGAAAAACACTGTCATTTTATTTAGTTCACAAATGTTTGATTTTTTCTTCCTTAGAACATTGAAAAGTTGTAGTGCATTTAGACCAAAAATATAGAAAAATCTACGTTTCTCTGATTAAAAAAAGATATACTACTACTACTAATACTAGTACTACTAGTTCTACTACTACTACTACTACTACTACTACTACTTCTAGTACTACTACTATTACTACTACTACTACCACTACTACTACTACTACTACTGCTACGACTACTACTACTACTACTACTACTACTACTACTACTACTACTACTACTACTACTACTACTACTACTACTACTACTTCTACTACTACTGATAATAATAATAATAGTAATAATATTATTAATTATAATAATAATAGTAATAATAATAATAATAATAATAATAATGATAATAATAATAATAATAATGATAATAATAACAATAATAATAACAATAATAATAACAATAATAATAACAATAATAGTAATATTCGTAAAAATATTAATAATAATTATAATGATAGTAATGATAATAGTAATAATAATGTTACCCGGTGTGGTAACGAGTGTTATGTGAGATAGTGTGGCCCGAGCGGTTTAGCCAAATACGTGTACTTTATACAGTTTTATTTACAGTATAATATAATCAGTACACTGGTATATAGAATAAATCTCACTGCTTGTATTTGTATTTTAAGCAAGCAGGGTTATGCACATAGATTAAAGTATATCACAAGAGTCACTGTGGCACTATATCTCCACACTTGAGTATAAGGTGAGATTTGTGCAATATATATAACTTCAGCGACAGTTTGTAGGGCACTCGTAATAACACAGAAATGTCAGTAATAACGTTCAAGTCCGGACCTCGGATGTACGGTGAGAGTAGAGCACTCCGAGGTCCGTGACTTGTAGGTGTAGCTGCGCGGGTAGGTCTGCGAGCCGGGCAAGCTGGGTGCAGTAAAGCAGCCAGCAGCGACGCCTGTCAAAAGCTAACATCGGCCTCCTTTCTTGCTGAGTCTGCAGCATCTCTCTGACCGGATGGCGGCCAGACACCACGAGACTGCTTCCCGAACGTTCGGCCTCCTCACGACACATGACATTCGAGAACCTACTACATATATACCTCAACAATTATAATAACATTAATTGCATAATACATGAGATATATAGGAATAAAAATATAAGTAATACTACCTGCCTAACATGGGATACACCCTCACCCCACTCCCCGATCCACTCTGCTCTGCCCCCTCCTCTCTCCCTCACCCCACTCTCCCATCCATCCAGCTCTGCCTCCTCCTCTCTCCCTCACCCCATTCTACTATCAATCCAGCCCTGCCCCCTTCTCTCTCCCTCACCCCACTCCCCATTCACCCTGCCCTGTACCTTCCTCTCTCTCTCAACCCACTCCCCTATCCATCCAGCCCTGCATCCCCCTCTTTCCCTCATCCCACTCCCCTATCCATCCAGCCCTGCCTCCTCCTCTCTTCCTCACCCCACTCCCCCATCCATTCAGCCCTGCCACCTCTCTTTCCCTCACCTCACTTCCCTATCTATCCAGCCCTGCCCCCTCCCCTCTCCCTCACCCCACTACACCATCCATCCAGCCCTGCCCTCTCCTCTCTCCCTCACCCCACTCCCCCATCCATGCAGCCCAGCCCCCTCCTCTCTCCCTCACACCACTCCCCCATCCATCCAGTCCTGCCCCCTCTTTTCTCCCTCACCCCACTCCCGCATCCATCCAGCCCTGCCCCTTCCTCTCACCCTCACTCCATTCCCTCATCCATCCAGCCCTGCCCCCTCCTCTCTCCCTCACCCCACTCCCCCATCCATCCAGCCCTGTCCCCTCAACTCTCCCTCACCCCACTCCCCCATCCATCCAGCCGTGCCCCCTCCTCTCTCCCTCACTCCACTCCCCCATCCATCCAGCACTGCTTCCTCCTCTTTCCCTCACCTAACTCGCTCATCCATCCAGCCCTGCCCCCTATTTTCTCCCTCACCTCACTCCCTCATCCATCCAGTCCTGCCCCCTCCTCTCTTCCTAAACCCACTCCCCCATTCATCCAGCCCTGCCCTATCCTCTCTCCCTCAGCCCACTCCCTCATCTATCCAGCCCTGCCCACTCCTCTCTCCCTCACCCCACTCCCCCATCCATCCAGCCTTGCCCCCACCACACTCCCTCACCCGACTACTCCATCCATACAGCCCTGCCCCCTCCTCTCTCCCTCACCCCACTTCCCCATCCATCCAGCCCTGCCCCCTCCTCTCTCCCTCACTGCATTCCCCCATCCATCCAGCCCTGCCCCCTCCTCTCTCCCTCACCCCAAACCATCCAGCCCTGCCTTCTCCTCGCTCCCTCACCCCACTCCCCAATCCATCCAGCCCTAACTCCTCCTCTCTTCCTCATCCCACTCCCCCATCCATACAGCCCTGCTCCCTCCTATCTCCCTCACCCCACTCTCCCATCCATCCGGCCCTGCCCATTTCTGTCAACCTCTCGCTACTCACCAATCCATCCTGCCCTCACCCCTCTCCCCCATCCATCCAGCCCTGCCACTTCCTCTCTCCCTCACCCCATTCCACCATCCTTCCAGCCCTGCCCCCTTCTCTTTCCCTCATCCCAATCGCCGATCCATCCAGCCCTGTCCCCTCCTCTCTCTCTCTCACCCCACTACCCCATCCATCCAGACCTGACCCCTCCTCTCTCCCTCATCCCACTTCCCAATCCATCCATCCCTGCCCTCTCCTCTCTGCCTCACCCCACTCCCCCATCCATCCTGCCCTGCCCCTTCCTCTTTCCCTCACCCCTCTCCCCCATCTATCCAGCCCTGCCCCCTTCTTTCTCCCTTACCCTACTACCCCATTAATCCAACCCTGCCCCCAATTTTCTTCCTCACCCCGCTCCCGCATCCATCCAGTCCTACCCCTTCTTCTCACTCTCACCGCACTCCCCCATCCATCAGGCTTTGCCCCCCCCTCACCCCACTCTCCTATCCATCCACCCCTGCCCTCTCCTATCACAGACACCCCCTTCCCCAATCTATCCAGCCCTGTCCCCTCCCATCTACCTCACCCAATCCCCCATCCATCCGGCCCTGCCCCCTCTTCTCTCCCTCACCCCACTCCCTTATCTATCCAGCCCTGCCCCGTCCTCTCTCCCTCACCCGAACCCCCCATCCATCCAGCCCTGCCCCTCTTTTCTCCCTCACCCCAATCCCGCATCAATCCAGCCCTGCCCCTTCCTCTCACCCTCACACCACTCCCCCATCCATCCAGTCCTGCCCCTACCTCTCTCCCTCACCCCACTCCCCCATCCTCGCTCCCTCTTCCGAACCCCCCATTCCATCCAGCCCTGCCCCATCCTCTCTCACTCACCCCACTCCCCCATCCATACAGCCCTGCCTCATCCTCTTTTTCTCACCCAACTCGCTCATCCATCGAGCCTTGCCCCCTATTTTCTCCCTCACCCCACTCCCCCATTAATCCAGCCCTGCCTCTTCCTCTCACCCTTACCCCACTCCCCTATCCATCCAGCCCTGACTGCTCCCCTCTCCCTCACCCCATTCCCTAATCAATCCAGCCCTGCCCCATCCTCTCTCCCATAGCCCTCTCCCTCATCCATCCAGCCCTGCCCTCTCCTCTCTCCCAAACCCACTTCCCCATCCATCCAGCCCTGCCCCCTCCTCAGTAGTAGTAGTGGCAGCAGTAGTAGTAGTAGTAGTAGTAGTAGTAGTAATAGTAGTAGTAGTAGTAGTAGTAGTAGTAGTAGTAGTAGTAGTAGTAGTAGTAGTAGTAGTAGTAGTAGTAACAGTCACCACCCACAGCCACCGATACAGCTGGCCTGGACTACCAGACCACTTTAGTGGAGAGTGGCACAAGAGTGTAGACAACATAGTTATATAGATATGTAAATAAGTATTGTATTTAAGTAAATAGTAGATAAGTAGTAGTAATATGGTTGGATGCCACAGTCAGTGTCGACCAGAGTTGGGGCCACTGACCTCCAATTCGTGGAGCCCTCGTCTATTTCATAAATTAACATGGGGTGGAGGTATCTGTAGTAGTAGTAGTAGTAGAAAAACAAAACAAAAAAAGTATTAGTAACAGTAGTAGTAGTAGTAGTAACAGTAGTAGTAGTAGTAGTAGTAGTAGTAGTAGTAGTAGTAGTAGTAGTAGTAGTAGTAGTAGTAGTAGTAGTAACAGTAGTAGTAGTAGTAGTAGTAGTAGTAGTAGTAGTAGTAGTAGTAGTAGTAGTAGTAGTAGTAGTAGCCTCAGGTATTCTCTTTTCAGGTATTGTCTTTTCAGTTATTATCTTTTCAGGTATTTTCTTTTCAGGTATTCTCTTTTCAGGTATTGTCTTTTCAGGTATTCTCTTTTCAGGTATTGTCTTTAAAGGTATTCTCTTTTCAGGTATTTTCTTTTCAGGTATTCTCTTTTCAGGTAATCTCTTTTCAGGTATTCTCTTTTCAGGTATTCTCTTTTCAGGTATTCTCTTTTCAGGTATTCTCTTTTCAGGTATTCTCTTTTCAGGTATTCTCTTTTCAGATATTCTTTTTTCAGGTATTCTCTTTTCAGGTATTGTTTGTTAAAATAATTTTCTTGTTCAGGGAACTAATTGTTCAAATGTTTTTACATAATTAGTTGAGTGATGAAATTAATTGTTTTAGGTATTAATGTAATCACTGTGTTCATGGAAGTAATTGGTCGCGTTTATATATATATATATATATATATATATATATATATATATATATATATATATATATATATATATATATATATATATATATATATATATTTATATGTATATATATATATATATATATATATATATATATATATATATATATATATATATATATATATATATATATATATATATATATATATATATATATATATATATATATATATATATATATATATATTTGTTTCTACTATAACAATTTTGTTGAAACAATTTGTTCTGGTGTTTGTATGTAGTTATTTCATTGATAAAACTAATTGTTACGGTTCTCTAATGTAATAATTTTGCTGATGTAAATAATCTGAAATAAAAATTTATAAGAATAGCAAATTGTGTTCCTCTTTATTATTTTTCTATCCCCCATTTTCTCTGTCTCTCCTCCTCTCCCTTCACCTCTTCTCCCCTCCTTTCCTCTCACCTCAATTCATCTTATCGCACCTCACCTCATCTCCTCTCACTCCCTCTCCCCTCCTACCCATTCCCTCACTTATCTCATCTCATCTCATCTTTACTTCACCCCCCACATTCGCCATTCCATCCTTACCCTTCTCCTTCCACGATCTTCCTTTCATCCCTACCCCATCCTCCTTCTCCACTCCCCTTTCAATCTCTACCCCTTCCTCTTCCAAACTCTTCCTTCCATTCTTACCCATTCTTCCTTCACTCTTACTTCCATCCCTCATCCTTCTCCCCTCCCCATCATTGCCATCCTTATCCCTTCCCTCTCCCCACTAATCCCTCAATCCCTACCCTTTCCCCTTCCTCTAAATCTTTTTTCCTCAAAATCCCCCTTCCATCCTTATACCTTCCCACATCCACTCTTCCCCTTCCATTCACTTCCCTTCTCCTCTCCCCAATATCCCTTCAATACCGTACCCATTCCTCCTTCCCAAATCCCCTTTCCATCTTTACACCTTCCCCATCCAAACTCTCCTTTCAATCATTACCCCTGCCCCCTTCCTCACTCTTCCTTCCATCCCTAACTCTTCTCCCTCCCACGCCCACTTCAATTCCTACTCGTTCACCCCACCCGACTCAACCTTCCATCCTTACCCCATTCCCCCTATCCCCTCTTCTTTTCATCCATTCCCCTTTCCCCATTCCAAATTCCCCTTCAATTCCTACCTTTTGCCCCTCCCAACACCACCTTCCATTCTTACCCCTTCCCCCTAGCTACTTTTTTTTTCCATCCCTAACCCTTCCCCCCTTCCCCTCCCCTTGCCATCCTCACACCCTTCCTTCTTCCCACTCTTCTTCCATCTCTGCCCCATCCCCATCCCGACTCCCCTTTCCATTTAACCCCTACCCCCTCCCACTTCAATACCCTACCTATTTCACCCTCCCCACTCCCCTTCCATCTTTACCATTTTTCCCTTCCCACTATTTCTTCAATCCCTACTCCTTCTCACCTCCCCATTCCCCATCCCCCACTCCCCTTTCCATCATTTCCCCTTCCCTCTCCTTTCCATCCTTACTCCATTCCAATACCCATTCCCACTTCTATACTAACCCTTCTCCCCTCCCCACTCTTCCTCCCATCTCTAACCTTGCCCCTCTTCACTTCCACTTCAATACCCTATCCTTTCTCTCCCACCCAAATCCTCAATCAACCCTTCCATCTTCCCCAGCAACACTCCCCTTCCTTCCTTATTCTATTCCTCTCTCCTAACTCTTCCTTCCATCTCTATCCTTTCTCCCTTCCAAACCCCTAATTCATCCTTATCCTTTTAAACCTTCCACTCCCTCTTCCATCCCTAACACTTTCACGTCCCAACACCCCCTTCAATTCTTACCCCTTCCCCCATCATCACTCTTCCTTCCCTCACTGCCCCATACTGCCCCCTCTATCCCTCTTCCATGCCTAATCCTTCCCCTTCTCCTCTCCTCATTAACCCATCTATCCTTTCTTCAAACTCCCTCCCCTGACACACTCATCCATCTAACCCTTCCATCATTACCCCTTCCCTTCTCCACACTCTCCCTTCCATCTCTACCCCATCCTGCGTCCCCTATTCCTCTTCCATGCCTAACCCTTTCACCTCCCAACTCGCCTTTTCCCACCATCACTCCCTTTCATCTCTACCCCATCCTATGTCCCTTATTCCCATTCCATCCCTAACCCTTTTACCTCCCAACTCCCTTTTCCCCATCATCACTCTCCCTTCCATCTCTACCCCATCCTACGTCCCCTATTCCCCTTCTATCCCTAACCCTTTTACCTCCCAACTCCCCTTTCCCTACCATCACTCTCCCTTCCATCTCTACCCTATCCTTTGTCCCCTATTCCCCTTCCATCCCTAACCCTTTTACCTCCCAACTCTCCTTTCCCCATCATTACTCTCCCTTCCATCCCTACCCCATCCTGCCTCCTCTATCCCCCTTCCATGCCTAACCCCTTCCCCTCTCCCAATTATTCCATCTATCCTTTCCCCATTTTCCTTCCCCTGACACATTTTTCCATCTAACACTTCTATCCCTACCCCTTCCACTCCAAACTCACCCTTCCTCCCTCCCCTTTCTATCAGTATCCCTTTCCTCCTTCCCACTACCCCTTCCATTATTCCCACTTATCTTTCTATCTCACACTTTCAAAATCCCACATCTATCATTTCCCCTCTTTCCTTCTACCTCCCCACTCCTCCCCCTCCCAATTCCATCTTCCATTCACACCCCACTTATCCTCCCCACTCCTTCATACATCCATCCTCACTTCCCCATATATCCCTTCCCCACCTAACCTCTCATTTCCCACTCCTCAATCTAACCCTTTCTATTTTTTTCTTTCCCCCTTCCAACATCCCCTTCCATCCCTTCCTCTTTCCCCTCCCTACTCTTCCTTCCTTCCCTACCTCTTTCCCCTCCCCATCTTCCTTCAATTTTTAACACTTTCTCCTCTCCCCACTCACCATCCATCGCTATCCCTTTCTCCTTCCTCATTCTCCTTTCCATCTATTTTCTTTCCCTTCTCTCGATTCTTCCTATCATCCTTACAAACTTCTCTCTCCCTACTTTTTCCACCCTCCCCAAATCCACTTGCTCCCTTCCCACTCCCCTTTCAATCCAAACTCCTTCCCGCCACACCAATCCTGCTTCCATACCTACCCCTTCCCACTATCCACTTTCCATTCCTTTCCTACCTAATCCTCAATCACTAATACCCCTTCAATCCTTTCTCTTCCCCCTGCCAACTCGCCCTTCCATCCTAATCCCTTCCCCCTCCTCACACTTCCGTTAGTGTCTACCCTTTTAACCCTCCCCAATCCCTCTTCAATCCTAACCGCTTTCCCCCTCCTAACTTGCTCTTCACTCCCTACCCCTTTCCCTCTCCCCACTCTTCTCCCTCCCCCTTTCTTCCCTCCTCAATCCACCTTCCATCCTTATCCGTTTTCTCCTTCCAACACTTCCCTCCATCCCTGACTCTTCTTCCATCCCCACTCTTCCTTTCATCTCTACCATTTCCCTCCTCTCGCCTCCACTGTTATCCTTACCCCTTTCCCCTTTCACTTTCCCTCTTCCATCATAAAGCATTATCCCACTCTTCCATATATCCTTACCCTTTCCTCCCTTCCCACTTCTTATACCATCCCAAGCCTTTCTCTTCTTCAAAGTCCCCCTTCCCACTCCCCGTTCCATCTCTTCTCCTCCACCCATCCCATTCTTCCTTCCATCCTACACCTTCCCCCTCCCTACTCCTCCTTCCATCTAAACCAATTGTCCTCCCTGCACACTATTCACTCACTTAATCAAACACACTCACTCACACTCACACTCACTCACCCACACTCACACTCATACTCACCATCAATCACCTACATTCGCACTCACTCACCCATACTCACACTCACTCACTTATCCACAGGCACACTTACTCACTCACCCACACTCACACTCATTCACCCACACTCACACTCATTCACCCATACTCACACTTACACTCAATCACCCACAATCACACTCACTCATTCACCCACACTCACACTCACTCACCCACATTCACACTCACTCACTCACCCACACTCACACTCACTCACTCACCCACACGCACACTCACTCACTCACCCACACTAACAATCACTCACTCATTCACTAACCCACATTCACACTCACTCACCCAAACTCACCCAAATCACACTCACACTCACTCACCCACACTCACACTCAATCACCCACACTCACACTCACACTCAATCACTCACACTCACTCACCCACACTCACACTCACTCACCCACACTCACACTCAATCACTCTCACTCACTCACTCACACTCACACTCACTCACTCACATTCACACTCACTCACCCATACTCACATTCAGTCACCCACACTCACACTCACACTCACTCACCCACACTCACACTCACATTCAATTATCCACACTCACAGTAACTCACCCACATTTACACTCACTAACTCATCCACACTCACACTCACACTCAATCACCCACACTCACACTCATTCAGCCACACTCACACTCACTCACCCACACTCACTCAACCACACTCACACTCACTCACCCGCACTCACACTCACACTCACCACCCACACGCACTCACCCACACTCACATTCACTCACCCACACTCACACTCACTCACTCACCCACACTAAGAATCACTCACTCACTCACTAACCCACATTCACACTCACTCACGCAAACTCACCCAAATCACACTCACACTCACTCACCCATACTCACACATACTCAATCACTCACACTCACACTCACTCACCCACACTCACACTAACTCACCCACACTCACATTCACTCACTTACCCACACGCACACTCAAACTCAATCACTCACACACACTCACTCACCCACACGCACACTCAAACTCAATCACGCACACTCACACTCACTCACTCACCCACACTTACTCATCCACACTCACATTCACTCACCCACACTAACATCACACACTCACTTAAACGCAAACTCACTCACTAACCCACATTCACACTCACTCACTCACCCAAACTCACCCAAATCACACTCACACTCACTCACCCACATTCACACTCAATCACTCACACACACACTCCATCCTTACCCCCTTCTCCTTTCTCTCTCCTCACTCCCCTCTTAATCCCTAACCCTTCCTCCCTCCCCAATACTGCTTTCTCCTTAATCCTCCAAACTCCCACTTTCATCCCTACCCTTTCCATTCCCCTTACCATCCCTAACCCTTCCCCTCTTCCCAATAATCCTTCCATCCATACCTCTTCTCATATATCCTTACCCCTTCAACCCACCCCACTCCTCCTTCCTTCCCTACTCCTTATTACTCCTTACTCATATTTCTATCCCTACCTTATCCTGCCAACTTATTTCCCCTTCCGTCCCTACTCCTTCCCTCTTCCAAACTCCCACATCTATCATTTCCTCACTTTCCCTCCATCTCCCCACTCCTCCCCCTCATAATTCCTCCTTCCATTTCTACCCCACTTTCTCTGCCCACTCCTCAGTCTATCTCTTCCCACCCCCCAATCTAACTCTTCCCAATTCCTCCATCTACCACCTCCCCATTTCCCCTTCACCTTCCCACTCTCCCTCCCATCCCTATCCCTTCTTACCTCCACACTCCCGCGCCAATTTCTACCTCTTCCCTCCTCCTAACTCCTCCTATTATACATAGCCCCTCGCCTCTCCTCACTCTTCTCTCCATCCCTACCTCTTCTTCCCTCCCTACTCCCATTCCATCTTTACCCCTTCTTCCATCCCCACTTTCCTTCCATCCCTAGCCTTTCCTATCTTCCCAATCCCCCTTCCATCACTACCCCTTCCTCCCTTTCTACTTGCATTTCCATCCTTACCCTTCCCTTCATCCATTTTTCGCCCTTCCATCCCTAGCCCTTCTTCCCCTTTCTACTTCCTCTCTTATCACTATCCCATCTTCCCTCCCCACTCCCCATTCAACCCTCTCCTTTTCCTTCCTTCCCATGCTTCCTTCACTCCCTACACCTTCCTCTCTCCCCACTCCCAACTTCCCTTTCCATCCCTACCCCGTCTTATCTCCTAACTCTTCCTACTTCCCACTCCTCCTTCTATTACTATCCCTTCCTCCCATCCCACTCCCCATTCCCCCATTCCCCTTTTCCCACCGTTTCTCCCCCTCTTCATCCATCTCCATACCTCTATCCTCCCCCTTTCCATTCCCCTTCTATAACTACCCTAATTTCCATCCTTACTCCTCCGCCTATCCTTATCCCTTCCCCCTTTCCCACTCCCTCATATAATCCTTCACCCTCTTCCCTTGTCCTTCCAACTCCCCAATCTATCCCTTTCCCATCCTACCTCCCCTTCCAACTCTTCCTTCCTTCCGTACCCCATCCTCTATTCCCGCTCCACCTCCCATCCCCATCTCGTCTCTCCCACTAACCCTTCCATCCCTATCCCCTCCACCTTCCCACTCACCCTTCCTTCCTACCCCATGCAACTCCCAACTTCACATTAATCCTTCCCCATGCAAGCTCCCTTCCATCCTTACTTCTTCCCACCTCCCCACTCTGCCTTCCATCCATGCTCCTTCCTCTCTTCTCTCTCAACCT
Organism: Cancer borealis; assembly: GCA_036785275.1. Lineage (NCBI taxonomy): Eukaryota > Metazoa > Arthropoda > Malacostraca > Decapoda > Cancridae > Cancer > Cancer borealis. The sequence goes on from JAXIVD010010405.1 coordinate 12,753, forward strand.
TCCATTCCTACCTCTTCCACCCTACCAATTACCCCTTCCATCATTATCTTTTCAACCTCTACTCACTCTTCCTTCAATCCCTACACTCCTATCCCTCACTCCCCAATCCCACTTCCATCAATTCCCCCTTCTCTGTTCAACACTACCCGTTCCATCCCTATCCTTTACCTCCCTCCCAGCTACTCCTTCTATTCTTACCCCTTCCCTCCTCTCCAATCTTCCTTCCATCCATACCCATTCCTCCGTCCCCACTTTCCATTCCATCCCTATCCTTTCCCTCTTCCCGGCTCTTCCCTAAATCCTTTCCCATTCTCCCTCCCAAATTCATCTTTTATCCTTACCCCTGTTCCTTCTCACTCCCCCTTCCATCCCTACAATCTCCCTCATACCCACTCACCTTCAATCCCTACCCCTTCCCCACTCTTCAATCTTCCTGCAAACCCTATCCCTTCTTCCCTCCCCACTTCCCCTTCCATTCCTTCACCTGCCCTTCTCCCCATTCTTCCTTCCATCTCTACCTCCCCTTCGCTCCCCATTCCAACTTCAGTCCCTTCTTTTTCCTCCCTGCCCGCTTCCCCTTTACTCCTCCCCACTCCCCTCTCCATTCCTACCCGTTCCTCCCTCCACACTCCCGTGTCCATTGCTAAGTATTCCCCTCTCCACACTCCCCCTTCCATCCTTAC
>JAXIVD010010406.1:0-5000 GCA_036785275.1 Cancer borealis
CACACACACACATGCAGGTTAATAGAAACCCGAGAGAGAGAGGAGAGAGAGAGAGAGAGAGAGAGAGAGAGAGAGAGAGAGAGAGAGGAGAGAGAGAGAGAGAGAGAGAGAGAGAGAGAGAGAGAGAGAGAGAGAGAGAGAGAGAGAGAGAGAGAGAGAGAGAGAGAGAGAGAGAGAGAGAGAGAGAGAGAGAGAGAGAGAGAGAGAGAGAGAGAGAGAGAGAGAGAGAGAGAGAGAGAGAGAGAGAGGATCAGCCATTTTGCCGGAGTAGTTATTCATCTTGACCCAGCCTCGGAAAAATTAAACAAAAAAAAAGAAAAAAAAATTGTATATAAATTAAAAAAAAAAAGCCTTTCACGGACGCCATTGAAGCTATTCGTAATGGCAGAAAAGATGGTAAAAAGGCCCCAGGAGAGGGAAAAAAAGTCCCTAAGGCCACATCTAGGCGGCAATTGCTGACGAAAAAAAAAAAAAAAAAAAAAAAAAAAAAAGCTTGACAAAAGGAGGAGGAAAAAAAGTCTCTAGAGAACACTGCGTCTCGGAGACAAAACAGGGGGAGGGAGGGAGAGAGGGAGGGAGAGATGGAGGGAGAGAGGGAGGGAGAGATGGAGAGAGAGAGGGAGGGAGGGCGAGATGGAGAGAGAGAGGGAGGAGATTGGGTGGAAAAGGGTAGGAGAGAGAGAGAGAGAGAGAGAGAGAGAGAGAGAGAGAAGAGAGAGAAAGAGAATAAACACTATCATCTCTCTCTCTCTCTCTCTCCTCCTCTCTCTCTCTCTCTCTCTCTCTCTCTCTCTCTCTCTCTCTCTCTCTCTCTCTCATCGTCTTTCTTCTCTTCTCACATGACCTTTCTCTAACCTCCTCCTTCCATCCCTCCATCACTCCCTCCCTCCCTCACTCCCCTCCTCCCTTCCTCCATCCCTCCCTCATTCCTTCCCTCCATCCCTCCCTTTCTGTCCCTCCAGAATCTTACCGCGGTGGTAGGGAAAAGGCGAGCGAGTCTGTGTCCTTCCAGCTTCATCTTGTAAATGGAGGGAGCAAAGTTGGTGCCCGCAACAGGCTAAGGGAGGGAAGGAGGGAGGGAGGGAAGGAGGGAAGGGGGGAAGGAGGGAGAGATGGAAGGAGGGAAGGGAGGAAGGAAGGAAGAAAGGAAGGAGAGATAGACGAATTGAAGAAAACTGAGATACGTTGATGAAGAAAGTAATAAAATAAGTGGTAAAGGATGGTAAGAAAGAAATGGAAGGAAGGAAGGAAGGAAGGAAGGAAGGAAGGAAGGAAGGAAGGAAGGAAGGAAGGAAGGAGAAAGGAGATAGTAAAAGGAAAGCACAAAAAACAAACTAAAGAAGAGAGGAGGCACGTCTGAAGAAGAAAGAATCTGAAGAAGAAAGAAGAGGGAAAAAATAGATAAAAGTACGAAAAGAATACAAAGAAAACGAAGGAAACGATTGGGAAGCGATGAGAGTGGAGGAAGAAAAGAGATACGGGAAGGAAGGAAGGGAGGGAGGGAGGGAGAGAGGGAGGGAGGGAGGGAGGGAGGGAGGGAGGGAAATGAGTATGATAGGGAAATACAGGGAAAGTAAGTCAAAAGAGAGTAACGAGAAGCAGGAGAAGAAGGAGGTGGAGGAGGAGGAGGAGGAGGAGGAGGAGGAGGAGGAGGAGGAGGAGGAGGAGGATTATGCAAGCAAATCTGTCCTCTCTCTTCCCTCCCAACTCTCTTCACTTCTACTACTCCTTTCACAGAGACCCTCCTCCTCCTCCTCCTCCTCCTCCTCCTCCTCCTCCTCCTCCTCCTCCTCCTCCTCCTCCTCCTCCACTCTCTATCTTCTTCCATGACAACCAATGATCAATGAACCTCGCATTGAGTGCGCGGACACACACACACACACACACGCACACACACATATATACACACACACACACACACACACACACACACACACACACACACACACACACACACACACACACACACACACACACACACACACACACACACATACACACACACATCTCACTTTAAAATCCCTCTAATTCATATCTAAGGCGAGGAAGGAAAAAAAAAGAGGAGGAGGAGGAGGAGGAGGAGGAGGAAGGAGGAGGAGGAGGAGGAGGAGGAGGAGGAAGAGGAGGAGGAAAACACCTTGACACTTCCCCTACCCCTATGAAGAAAGAACAGGACACAGGCGCCTCTCCACCATCTCCCTACCACACCTCCCCACCACACATCCCCACCACACATCCCCACCACACATCCCCACCACACATCCCCACCACACGCCACCTTCGCAACACGCAATGAAACTTTTCCAAACACATGTCTATCTGCATGAGACAGTTGCTGGCTGCCACTCCTCATTCACCACCTCCGTCTCTTTCCTTTCCTCACTCCTCCATTCCTTAGCTTCTCTTCTCTTCCCTTCCTTTCCCTTCCCTTCCCTTCTCTCCCTCTCTCCCTCTCTATCGCATGGGGTTCCTCAAGGTTCCTTATTTGGACCAACATTTTTTTTGTAGTTTGTATGTATGATCACCTGAAAAATTACCTTATGAAAAAAATAATTTGCAGACGAAGAATGATATGATGGAGATATACAAAAAAAATTTCCGCGCGTTAATTTATAAGTTAGGGATGTAATGAGAAATGGGCTTTTCTGCATTTTAGAAATATAAAATTACTATATAATGATCGCTAATCTGGTAATAAACAACATGGAAAGATGGAACATAAAAGTATACTGCTTAATAATGATATTTGTAATGCTAACGCTAATGATAATAATGAAATAATTGATAATACAAATAATAATGACAACAATAACAATAATAACAAGAGAATATATACTTAGATTCAGATATGTTATTATATTGTATATTGCAAGGGGCTTTATGTATAGAGTAATAATACAACCTTCACCTGAATGCAGCAAACAGTTATAGTCACTGAACCTCATTATTTGAAACACACAGGAATTAAAGTGGAGGTAATAACCATGAAATTGATGCCGCCCGATCATATAAAGTACGACACGATATATTAAGGAAAAAAATAATCCAGAGCTACATTCTTAAAAGATGGAGGACAATGGGCTTGATAAGAGGTTTCCAAAATTTCCCAATAGTTTCGAAAAAGTAAATTATGTAAAACTGAAGTGTAATAATATTCTTGAACCATAAATAAGTCTAAGAATGAAAGGTAAGACTAAGTAACGCCATAAATAGGATACATAATACGCCACAACAATAAGCAATACAAAAGAGCAACAGGTTCTAAATGTAAGTGTTTCCGTTTAAGTGTTTTACATTATTGAATTCTATTTTTTTTTTTTTTTTTTTTTGAGGGAGAGACAAGTTACAGACACACTAACTTACATATTCATTTCCTTACATATGCTTTCTATATTCACCATTTAATTGTTATTTATTTCGTGTCCAAGTTAATCAAAATTCACTATGTTTTTCTAATTGACAATCTTTCTTCATACTCCTATCAATTGTTATGTAGAAAGAGGTGTTGGGGGTGAGGAGCCTTCCACTGTCCTAGCTTTTACTACAACACGTGAATAATCATTACAATGCCCTTAATTTCAGTACAAATGATAATTAGTACACATTCCAACGCATCTCATAACCTACATTAACTTCCTCTATGTATCTCTGACGGCGTTGGGGCTCCATTGAACCACGTCTCAATCATGTTTGTCACCGTGAATGGCAAGCACTGGTCCCAATCCTCTTAGACCATGTATGTAGTTAATACTGTTACTACTGATACTAATAATATTACCTTCAATAACACTAATGATTGAGGTGCAATACTATAATTACGTCCATGACTGTCAGCTTTTCATAAATGTTGTTGGTTTGAGTGATGCAAATGTGACTGATTGGTTGGTTGTCTCGTTTGAAGCAGAGGTGATTGTCAGAATGTTAGAATGGTTTAATATGTCTTATCTATTTTTTTTATTTTTTATAGTTTAGTTCAATTTTCATAAAGATTTGATTTCTTGATGTGTGTTTTTTTTTCACTTTATATTTGTTATTTCTCTCTTCCATCTATTTTTTTCTTCTTTTTCTTCTCGTTTCTTATTTTCCTCATATTCATCTTCCCTTCTACTAGTTCCTTTCATTCCCTCTCCTCTTCTTCCTCTTCTTTCATTACCCTTTTATCTGCACTTTACCTTCTACCTATCCTCTCCTTCCTTCCTTCCTCTCCTCTTCCACCTCCTCTCAACCCAACATCCTTTCCACTTGTCCAGCCCTTTGTTCTTCTCTTCTTCCTCCTCTTCCACTCAAACTTTACTTTCCTCCTCTTCCTCCTCCTCCTCCTCTTCTTCTCTGCACCCACCTAGCGTATGAGGGGAAAGCAAGCACTGTCCCTCTCCGCCCCTCTCGTCTCTCCCCTCCCGGCCCCTCCCCTCCCTGTCCCTCCCCTCCTTTCCCACACGACCTTCAGCCCCTAATCCCCTCATCCCCTCCTCTGGTAGTGGTGGTGGTGCTTGCCTCTACACCTCACCTTTATCTCACCTTCCCTCCCTTTCCCTCACACCCACTCAACCCTTCGTCCTCGTACTCATTCTCTCAGTATTTTCCAACACTCCTCCTCCTCCTCCCCCTCCTCCTCCTCCTCCTCCTCCTCCTCCTCCTCCTCCTCCTCCTCCTCCTCCACTTGACGCGTTCTTCCACTCTCCCATTCTCCATTTAATTTGTAGTCGCTCTTTGGTTTGTCTATATTTATACTACCCACACACATACGCAGGTAAATACGCAGTTGCACGCACACACACACACACACACACACACACACACACACACACACACACATACACACACACACACACACACACACACACACACACACACACACACACACACACACACACACACACACACACACATACACACAGGCCATTATCAACGTGTGACCTGACTTCAATTCTTACTTATCTCCCCTTTCTTTCCTTTCCCTCTCAGTCTCCTCCATCATGTTCCTCCTTCCTCGGCCAATT
>JAXIVD010010406.1:10000-13434 GCA_036785275.1 Cancer borealis
GTTCTTCTCCGGTTTTATTTTATCACTTTATCCTTCCTCTCCTCTATCCTCCTTCTTCCCTCCTCTCCTTCCTTCCTTTCTTCCTCTTCTGGCACTCCTCTCTTCCTCCTTCTTAAGTCCTACACCTTGATCAGTCCTTCGCCTCTTATCCTCCCACGTCCTCCTTCCCACCTGAGGCTCCTAATCCAGTCTTCTCTCCTCCTCCTCCTACTCCTCCAACTCCTCCTCCTCCTCCTCCTCCTCCTCCTCCTCTTCCTCCTCCTCCTCCTCCTCCACGTGGTTCAAGGTGTCTGAGTAATGAAGCTTCGGTGTATTAAAAAGTTTGTTACAATTAGTATCCGAGGTGGAGGTGAGCGTTAGTCTCAACCTTGCACCGGATGTAGTGGCTTCCTGCTTCTTTTGTTTGTCTTCTTATTTATCCTTTTATTCTTCTTCTTTTTCTTCTTTTTAAATGTTTTTCTTCTTCTCTTTTTTTTTTTCTTATTTGTGTCTATTTTTTCTTTATTTTCTTTTTTTCTTATTGTTATCATTATCATTATCATTATCATCGTTATTATTAGTAGTAGTATAGTAGTAGTGGTATCATTATCAATTTATATTATTACTATTACAATTCTTTTTCTTCTTTTGTTTTCTTCATTTCCTTCTTCTTCTTCTTCTTCTTCTTCTTCTTCTTCTTCATACTGGAAGCCTTCTTACCTTGTACTTATACTTACCTCTGCTGTGTTTTGGACTCAAACACCTTCTTAGTTAAGCATTCATAGCGTGTTACTTTAATTTGTCTTTTTTTTTTATTAAGGGGAACTACTGTAGGAACGAACACACACACACGCACACGCACACGCACACGCACACACACACACACACACACACACACACACACACACACACACACACGTACCGTATCAACCCCTCAACAGGTAATTACAGGTGTATATACGACACGCACCTCAGGGGGTCAAGACAAAGGTGTTCCTCAAGCTTACTAACTTATTCAAGCGGGCGAAGGCAAATCGTAGGAAAGGAGGGAAAGCAAGGAAGGTAAAGTAAGGGAATGGGAGGTTAGGGGAGGGAGCTGCACCTCACCCTAACCCTCTACCCTACATCCTACACCCTACACCCTACACCCTTACACCTCCCCTTACCAACGACAGCCCTAATACACACGCATCTACAATTGCCACGCCCACGACACAGCTGCGAACCCGAGGCGACGCAAAGCACGACAAATGTGTGCATATGTGAGGTCTCGACATCCGTGTTTTGTGGAAGTTACAAAAGGATGTATTTCAGGGCTTCCAGACGCCGGGATTTTAGGGAGTTTGACGCAAAGGCCGTGTGATCCAATACTTCAGAGGATTTGCAAAGGGGAAGGATAGGAGACGGAGTGGATAGAAGAGAGAGAAAAGGAAGGAAGGAAAGAAAGGGGAAACTTGATACGGTGGTGAGGGTTAGTGTGAGTATTTTGTGAGTTAGTGTGAGTATTGTAAGGGAGTGCAGAAAAGAGGGGAAAGAAGGTGAGGGGAGCAGCAATAGTCTGAAGGAAGAGGTGAAGGAGAGGGGCAAAGTATGATTATTTAAGGTAGTGTAAAAGAGATGGAAGGAGAGAAATATAAAGTTAGAAAAACATAAATAAAACAAAACAAAGTAACACAAAGGGGAAGTGATAAAAGTGAGTCCAAAAAGAAAATACACAGTTAATTAAACATACTTAAAAACAAAGTAATCAAGACAAATGATAATGAAAGAAACAATTCACACAAAAGGAAATAAAAAAAAAGAAATTGTGAGAGAAATTATGATAATTTACACGACAGCAAGAGTTATTTATACGAAATAACCTGTCATTTGGAAAGCAGGGACAGGAAATTAACACATGCACACACGGGGAGACAAAAGGAAAGGAAAAAACAACCACATGGGGAGTAAATAAAGAAGAATGATCACAATAACACTAATAACACACACGAAACACAAGACACAGAAAGAAAAAAAGAAAAAAACACATGAAGGCTAACTAGGAAAAAAAAATAATAACAAAAAATTAGGTAAAGGTAGGAAAGGGAGGAGGCAAGGGGAGGGAGTACTGACAAAGGGATAAAGGGACGAGGAAATGCATGCATGTGACTGCGTGTGTTTGTCACCCCGTAAACACACTCCCTGTGGCTCCACCTGTCACTGCCACTCTTCCCTCCCTACCTGTCTGCAAGCCTCCTACCGCCCCACCCCGCCTGCCTTGCTCCCGTGCCTGCCCCGCCCTGCCCCGTCCCGCCCTGCCCCGTCCCGCCCCGCCCCGTCCACCTGTCAACAGCACATTTCACTATTTTCTAGTCACGTGGGAAGGGGGGAGGGGGAGGGATGACCATTATGGGAGTGGATATGTGGAAATACGAACACAGGACGACTTATTATTTCATGGAGTGAGTGAGTGAGTGAGTGAATGTGTGTAAATGTGTGTGTGTGTGTGTGTGTGTGTGTGTGTGTGTGTGTGTGTGTGTGTGTGTGTGTGTGTGTGTGTGTGTGTGTGTGTGTGTGTGTGCCGGAAGTTATGGTTGAAGTGCTATCTATGTACACTTTATTTATTTTTATTACTCTCGTTCCGCCTGTCTAGCTCTCTCTCTCTCTCTCTCTCTCTCTCTCTCTCTCTCTCTCTCTCTCTCTCTCTCTCTCTCTCTCTCTCTCTCTCTCTCTCCCCCTCCCCTACACTGGCAGAGGTAGCAAACGCCCAATTTTCCAGGCCATAGCTTGACGTAATTCCTTGGCAACAGCAGAGTCCTCCTCCTCCTCCTCCTCCTCCTCCTCCTCCTCCTCCTCCACCACGGGAAGTAAGATCCACAAGGTCGAGCTAATGGGCGCCAGTGTGATCGTAAAGCGTTTATTGAGGGTGCGTTGGGTGTGTGACAATGTGTGTGTGTGTGTGTGTGTGTGTGTGTGTGTGTGTGTGTGTGTGTGTGTGTGTGTGTGTGTGTGTGTGTGTGTGTGTGTGTGTGCGTGCGTGCGTGTGCGTGTGTGTGTGTGTGTGTGTGAACAAACATCTCATTCATACTATGTCATATTTTTTTCCAATTTTTTACTCCTCCTCCTCCTCCTCCTCCTCCTCCTCCTCCTCCTCCTCCTCCTCCTCCTCCTCCTCCTCCTCCACGACAGGTAAAACGACCTTCCTACCCTACTAAAAACACCTCTTGACTCCTTCCTTACCCCTCATCTCTATCCTCTCAGTCCCTCTACTCTTCCCTCCCTTCACACCCCCTCTACTCTTCCCTCCCTTCACACTCCTTCATCCCCCTCGCCCTCAGTCACTCGCCTTCCCTCTACAACTTTCATCCCTTTTACACTCCCCTCTACACCCTTACCCTCTACACTTCCATCCCTCTTTCCTCTCCCCCTCAAGTGTAGGTATTCAAGGTACACACACACCTACACAAAGACAGTCA
>JAXIVD010010407.1:2500-13431 GCA_036785275.1 Cancer borealis
GATGCACACGAATCCCCCCTTCTTGCAGGTCATGGTGTGGTCGATGTTGTTGGGGGAACCACATGCACAGATGTTGGGGAGTCCTTCAACTGGCCAGCCATACCTCAGAGCAACGGCGTCGACAAATTCTTGTTTGTTGAGGTTGAAGCCTCTTGCTCTGATTGGCAGTGACGTTAGCCAGTTAGACGCTCCCGTCTCTTGTGCAATATGGATTTTTCGCACAGTCGCGGCAGGCACGATGGTCTTCAGGCGTTCAAGGCTGGTCTTCTGCTCTTGTTGCCTGTCTAGGGAAATTTGCTTCCTTTGCTCAGCGATCGCATTTTGGTCTATTTCCCCGTGTGCGTCCTGAGCAACTATCTTTACTGTGAGGGACCTGGCTAGTTTGATGGAGTTGAGGTGCTCCCTAGTTGCCAACCTCTCAGGAGAGGTGATCCCCATCCCCCCCAGTCTTGGTGGAAGTTCGAGCAGGGCCCTCTCGTCATCCCCCAGTGCTGGAGACCTCAGTAACGCTGGAAGGAGGGTGTTCCTTATAGCGTTTTCCAGCGGTCTGAGGAGAGGGCTGATGCCTGGGATGGTACGCATGACGTAATTCCACCGATGTTGTAGGCCATGCGTGTAGGCAGAGTAAGCTGCGTGAGGCTACTACTACTACTACTACTACTACTACTACTACTACTACTACTACTACTACCACTACCACTACCACTACTACTACTACTACTACTACTACTACTACTACTACTACTCCTACTCCTACTCCTACTACTACTACTACTACTACTACTACTACTACTACTACTACTACTACTACTACATTTAAAGATACCTCCACCCTTTTTATTTGCATGGGCTCCACAAATTGGAGGTCATTAGCCCCAACTCTGGTCGCTAATGGCTGTGGCATCCAACCATAATATTCTAACCCCTAACCATATCCATCTACCCCTATATTTACATCCTTATTTAATCCCCTAACCTACCCACCCCTATTCTACTCTCTACCACTTTGGCTTCGCAATCAAGGGCACTTATGTCCGTGGTGGAGGGAGTGGCGTGCCTGGTACCCCGGAAACACAGGAGGGAAGACCTGAGAAGGGAGAATGAGAGGCGGCACCTCATCCAGGCGACAACATGGCTCCTTGGCTGGTGCTTCTTTTCTGCCATCAAATCGGCTAGTCTTGAGTAGAAGCACTTAGCCTTGGAGCCCATCCCGCCGGACGTGGTGAAGACCAGAGGCGTGAAGGTGCCGTGGTCGACGTGTTGAATCCTTTCGCCATAGGTTCTCGTCTTCTCCTGCTCATTCCTACGGTGGGCAGCCTCCAGAGAGAGCTCGCGGTGACATGCTGCCATCGGGTCGAAGATCCGGACGTCGAAGAAGGCTCTCTGCCCCCTCGTCCAAAACCCCCGAGCACTGACGTCAACTCGAGCTTCATCGGAGATGTTTGCCGACCTCAACCGCAGGTTTTCTCCTCCAAGTGGCAGAAGAGTCGGCTCGGTGGCGACGTCATGGCACACCTCCCTGAGCATGTTGGCTGTCAGGTCCCTCACCTCGTCGGGCCTGATGCACACGAATCCCCCCTTCTTGCAGGTCATGGTGTGGTCGATGTTGTTGGGGGAACCACATGCACAGATGTTGGGGAGTCCTTCAACTGGCCAGCCATACCTCAGAGCAACGGCGTCGACAAATTCTTGTTTGTTGAGGTTGAAGCCTCTTGCTCTGATTGGCAGTGACGTTAGCCAGTTAGACTACTACTACTACTACTACTACTACTACTACTACTACTACTACTACTACTATTACTACTACTACTACTCCTACTCCTACTCCTACTCCTACTCCTACTCCTACTCCTACTCCTACTCCTCCTCCTCCTCCTCCTCCTCCTCCTCCTCCTCCTCCTCCTCCTCCTCCTCCTCCTCCTCCTCCTAACTCCGAATTATGGCCAGAAGACGTGATAGTAGATAAATACTTTAATAGAAACAGTAAGAGAGTATAAACAGTTATATATATATATTTATTTTTTTTTATCTTTCTTCTTTTACGGGTATGGATGTTAAAGTCTGCACATATAATTGTTGTTCCTTAAAGAAGAATATTGATGTAATTCGCACCTTAACTTCTTTTAAATATGATTTTATTTTTCTTCAGGAAACTTTTATAGTAGAGGATAGACTTGGTGACATAGATTTTATCAGTGAAGACTATGAGGGTGTAAGTGTGCCAGTTACTTACTCTTTTGTCCAATGCAGGGAGGTGTGAAGGTGGACTGGCTTGTATATGGAAAAAGGATTTGCCATTTGAGATAAAGGTGCTCATTCTTGATAAGAATTACATTGCCTTACAGTTGTCAGTGGGTGACTTGAGGATTTTGTTAATTAATGTGTATATGAGGAGTGTAACTTGGGAGGGGAAGACACTTGATGAATATCTACAAGGGTTACATGCTTTGGAATATGTTTTAATTAATCATGATTTTAATTCTGTATATATTTTAGGTGATTTTAATGCAGATCCTTTCATGAGCAGAGCCTGGAACCATTTAAATAATTTTTGCGAGAGAAATTATTTGTCTTGTATGGATTTTAAGCTGATGGATTCTAGTAGTTTTACTTTTATACCATACAACAACTCATACTGTAATTGGTTGGATCATATTGTAGGAAGGAACTCAAAGGATGTGTGTGTTAATGATGTGAAAGTTTTATATGAACTCGTTGGATTTGATCACTTACCAATGGTGGGAAATATTCATTTAGAAAATGTAACTAATGTTTGCAATATTAAGAAAGAGAAAGATATAAACAGGTTTTATATTGCTTGGAAAAAACTCTCTGGTGATGATTTTTCAAAGTTATTTCAAGAAATCGACAACAACATCAGGGGCATCATGCCCTGCGAGGCAACGAAATGCTGCTCTGTTGGTTGTCAGAATGAATACCACCTTGCACAACTTGATGATATTTATATGTTGATTGTTAGTAATGTTTTGTATTCCTCTGGACATTATGCTAAACAGATAGTTAATAATAGCACATATAAGGTGATACCAGGATGGAATAGACATGTCAAGGAATTGTATAGTAAGTCACGGGAGGATTATAAGAAATGGTTAGTAAATGGAAGAGTTAGAGATTCTGATGAATTTAGGAAGATGAACATGAGTTGGAAGGTGTTCAAAGAGGCCTTATCACTATGTAAGAAAAATGAAACAGATGAGAGATCTATCTCCATACAGGAGAAATTTATCAATAAGAATATGAATTAATTTTGGAATGAAGTTAAGCAGCAGTCTAATAAAGTCAAGTGGTCTAGTGTTATTGATGGTGAAAATTATACAGAAAAGATTATTAACATTTTTACTGGAAGGTTTTTAAATGGTGATAACAACGATTGTGATATAGATAAAAGAGATAAAGAAAATCTTCTACATAAACTGAAAGAGGTGTGGCATCAAAAGAAAAAGTTTACTATGACAACTTCACCTGAAACATTAAAAAAGTATATTGGCAAACTTAAGAATGGGGTGGGCCATGATGGTATCCACTCTCAGTTTCTGAGGCATGCAACATATGCATTTTTATTGCAATTGAGTCTTTTTATGAATGCTTATTTCAATCATTGTTATATTCCAGTGGAATTATTGAAAGGTGATATTAACCCTATCATTAAAGATACTAAGGGTAATTCCACAGACCCAGCCAATTATAGACCAGTGATGTTGTCTTCTTGTTTGTTGAAGATTTTTGAAATGCACATTTTAGATATTTTAGAAGAAAAGTTATTCTTTGATTTTAGTCAGCTAGGTTTTAGCAAGCAGATGTCAACAAATGATGCATATTTTACACTTAGAGAAACTGTAACACCATATATAAAGGGTTATGGAAAGACATTTGCTGCTTTTATAGATCTCTCTAAGGCTTTTGACAGGATAAATCATAATATATTAGGTAACATGTTATTAGAGAGAGGTATTCCTCCTGATATTGTATTTACTCTCATGACTTATCTGAGGAATCAAAAGGCAAGAATTGTATGGAATAAGCAAAATGGTAATTATCACTATATCAATTCGGGTGTACGACAAGGAGGAATTCTGTCTCCGATTCTTTTTAAATTATATGTTGATGATGTAATTAAAACCATTTCAAGTCTGAATGTTGGATGCCGATTGGGTACACTGAGAATGAATATAATTGCATATGCTGATGATATTGTAATTTTGTCGGACAATCGCAGTAATCTGGAATGCTTATTGGAAATGTTTGAGAACAAAGTACAAGCCATAAGATTGAGTATTAATGCTTCGAAGACAAAATGCATTATTTTCCACAGAAAAGCTAAATCTGCAGGAAGTGATACTATCAATTTTATAAGACAGTTCGAAATAGTAAATTGCCAAAAATATTTAGGCTATTGGGTGACCCATAATTTTTGTGATAAAATAGATGTTGAAATTAGGCTAAATACATTTTATAGTAAGTTTAATTCTGTGTACAGAAAATTCAAAGGTCTTAATACTGATACGATGCTGTACTTGTTTAAGGCTTGTTGTATACCTGATTATGGGTTACAGCTGTGGGACAATGAAACTGTCTTTTCTAGTCATATTTTTAAAATATTTGAAACTGCATATGCAAAGGCCATGAAAAGGATCATAAGATGTCCTGTTCATGCCAGTAACCATGATGTAGCTAATCACTGCAATTTACTTTTATTAAAACACCATACAGCTTTAATCCAAACTAGATATTTTAAGTCTGTTTTTAGAAAGAATTCTGCCATATTTACTCTCAATAAGAATTTATTTTTAAATGGACATTGTTTTAGATCATTTTTAAAGTTTTTAAAAATGACATATCAAATAGATGTTTTAGATTATACTATTGATACTATTTTAGCAAGAATTTTTTGGGTGCAAATTCATGAACCTAGTAGAGGATCATATATATGTGTTTAGACTTAGACATAGTTAGACTGATTTTTAGGCTATAATATGTAATATACATCTTGCTGTATATTATGAAATAAAGATTGATTGTTTGATTGATTGACTACTACTACTACTACTACTACTACTACTACTACTACTACTACTACTACTACTACTACTACTACTACTACTACAACAACCTCTACTACTACTACCCCTTACTATCCATCTACCCCTATATTTACATCCTTATTTAATCCCCTAACCTACCCACCCCTATTCTACTCTCTATCACTGTGGCTTCGCAATCAAGGTCACTTATGTCCGTGGTGGAGGGAGTGGCGTGCCTGGTACCCCGGAGACACAGGAGGGAAGACCTGAGAAGGGAGAATGAGAGGCGGCACCTCATCCAGGCGACAACATGGCTCCTTGGCTGGTGCTTCTTTTCTGCCATCAAATCGGCTAGTCTTGAGTAGAAGCACTTAGCCTTGGAGCCCATCCCGCCGGACGTGGTGAAGACCAGAGGCGTGAAGGTGCCGTGGTCGACGTGTTGAATCCTTTCGCCATAGGTTCTCGTCTTCTCCTGCTCATTCTTACGGTGGGCAGCCTCCAGAGAGAGCTCGCGGTGACATGCAGCCGTCGGGTCGAAGGTCCGGACGTCGAAGAAGGCTCTCTGCCCCCTCGTCCAAAACCCTCGAGCACTGACGTCAACTCGAGCTTCATCGGAGATGTTTGCCGACCTCAACCGCAGGTTTTCTCCCCCAAGTGGCAGAAGAGTCGGCTCGGTGGCGACGTCATGGCACACCTCCCTGAGCATGTTGGCTGTCAGGTCCCTCACCTCATCATGCCTGATGCACACGAATCCCCCCTTCTTGCAGGTCATGGTGTGGTCGATGTTGTTGGGGGAACCACATGCACAGATGTTGGGGAGTCCTTCAACTGGCCAGCCATACCTCAGAGCAACGGCGTCGACAAATTCTTGTTTGTTGAGGTTAAAGCCTCTTGCTCTGATTGGCAGTGACGTTAGCCAGTTAGACGCTCCCGTCTCTTGTACAATATGGATTTTTCGCACAGTCGCGGCAGGCATGATGGTCTTCAGGCGTTCAAGGCTGGTCTTCTGCTCTTGTTGCCTGTCTAGGGAAATTTGCTTCCTTTGCTCAGCGATCGCATTTTGGTCTATTTCCCCGTGTGCGTCCTGAGCAACTATCTTTACTGTGAGGGACCTGGCTAGGTTGATGGAGTTGAGGTGCTCCCTAGTTGCCAACCTCTCAGGAGAGGTGATCCCCATCCCGCCCAGTCTTGGTGGAAGTTCGAGCAGGGCCCTCTCGTCATCCCCCAGTGCTGGAGACCTCAGTAACGCTGGAAGGAGGGTGTTCCTTATAGCGTTTTCCAGCGGTCTGAGGAGAGGGCTGATGCCTGGGATGGTGCGCATGACGTAATTCCACCGATGTTGTAGGCCATGCGTGTAGGCAGAGTAAGCTGCGTGAGGTTCCGTCCTAGCTATATCAGATAGGATTTCTACCTCCCTCACCCACTCGAGCACTTTTTCTCCTACATACTCCTTCTTGAACTCCTCTGTTCCTATAACAGCACCCAAGTGCCGCTGCCCGTCCTTTGTTATTATTACCCCGCTACCACCGAAAATGTCCAGAGCGTGGTCATAAAGTTCGGATTTCACAATAAGGACGGACTTAGCTGCATTGGGTGTGTATCCTATGGTGGGTCCATTGTCCTTTATCAATCCCCACCAACTTTTCAGGTCTGAGATTGTGCCGGCCCCCGAAAGGTCGTCGGCATATGCCACTTGCTTCACCTTGGTGTTTTCAAACGCAATCACCTCCTGAAGCACTGAGAGACCTAGTGCGTACATGGCCATGGCCACTGGGTCACCTTGTGTTGTCCCCTCCATTGACTTGAGCACCTTAAAACAATTATTACTACTACTATTTACAAACAAGTCACACGGTTCACCATACGTGTTTCCTACGTATGTAGCTAGAGAGGGACATTTGATTTTAATATTGTGAAGCATTGTCTTTCTGTTAATGGAATTAAACGCATTTGATGCGTCCACTAACAGTACCGCTTCACAATCCTTTCCCGCGTAGATCTCCCTCATGGCGTGGATGGCTGCTTCCCCCCCTGCCTGGTGTCCTGCGCACACTTGCAGGTTCCCAGCCCCTTTCTTACATCCTCCTTGACAACTGCCATGATGCATTTACCCACGATGCGACGGAGGATTTCGCCGATGCCAATGGGCCTGCATCCTGGCTTTTTATCCAGAGGAATAAGGCGGCAGGCAGTGAGGGCGTCGATATGGTGACAGGTGGTGGTGGCAAGCTTCCTCGCTAGTGCTGCTAGGGCACTACAGAGGTCACTAGCGCCACTGCCACAGATGGAGCTGCTCAATAGGCGGCGCCATCCTTTTGCATCCAGACCTGAGGGACCAGCACTGCCGTGGGTCTGGAGGGATTTCTTCCACACCATCTCCGCGGTTATCATGTCGAAGATAACTTCGTTTGGTGGTGTGTGACGTCCGTGCAGTCGGAGTCCATCAGATTCGCTGGGTGGAGGATGCTTCTTCTTCAGCTGGTCAATGATGTCCCTGCTGAGCGGCAGCACAGCACCAGACTCCTTGTCGGTAAGTGTCCGCAGCGCCGAGGATACGTTGCCTTGCCGCATCCTGTCGGCAAAGTTACGGGCTTTATCCTTTTTGGGTTTTGGTCTTGACAGGCCTTTGCAGTCTTTTCTGGATGACTCTGGCCTCCTCCAGAAGCACATCAAGGTTGTTTGACTGCCATAACGCCACTCTTCTCTTGACTGCCTTCACGTTGTCTCCTGTTTTGCTCCCCTTAAAGGTCTTTTGGAAGAAGAGCTTTGGCATGATAAAGACCAGTTTGAGAGCAAATGGTGTTAGGGGCGTGTCCTGGTTGTAGCTGGTGAGGAGGACAGCCATTTCCTTCGTGATTGTGGTGGTGGCAGCACACTTAGGCGGTTCAAAAAGGTTGCCAGTAGACCACCTAACTACTTCACCATAGACTTTATCCACCCATCTGGTGATTTCATCCCCTGTTAAGTCCTTCCATATGGTATTCCGTCTCCGATGTCTATTTCTTGCCATATCGGAGTTGGGTGGAGGTGGTGGTGGTGGTGGCGGCGGTGGCGGCGGCTGCGGTGGTGATGACGGTGGCGGTGATGGTGGAGGCGGCTGCGGCGGCGTTGGTGGCGACGGCGTTGGTGGCGGTGGTGGTGAAGGTGGTAACGTTGGTGGAGGTGGCAGCGGGTCCTCACCCCCCATTGCCATCTCCGCATCCCTCGCTTGTTGGAGATCTCCATCTTGCTGTAGCCGCTGGTCGCAATCTGGCGTCTCCTCCCTCTCCCTTCCCTGGAGGTCACGTCCCCGGGGGTTTTGGCACCCATCTCCCTTTCTACAATTTATACACTTTTTGTTTTCTCTCGCACACTCACAGCTTTAACATTTATGGTTGTGTTGGTGGTGTATACGGGTAAAGGTGGCAGCATTAGGATTTGTTTTATTGAAAAAGGTAATGGTGGAGGATATGAAGAACAGTAAAAGGGATAAAAACAATAAAGCGGCAGCTTAAGCGGAATAAACAAATAGTAAGAATTGGAGGTACATACTAGAGTAAAGAGGAGGAATGAAAATTATAAATAAAATGTTGAAGAAAAAAACAAGGAAAGAAGAAGAGTAAGATATATATACACAAGGAAGACGAGAAGAAAATAAGTGGAGAAGAAAAAAAGCAAGTAGGAAAAATGGGATGAGACGAGGACGAGGAAAGATAGAAAAAAGGAAAATAAACATGAAAGAAAACAAAGGAGAGAAAAGGAGAGCAGGAGACGACAAGCACGGAACGAGGTCGTACACGTTCTCATCACACTGTCAAGAAAAAAGGAGGGCATGTGTTTGCGTCGCCGAGTGCTGGTGTGTGTGTGTGTGTGTGTGTGTGTGTGTGTGTGTGTGTGTGTGTGTGTGTGTGTGTGTGTGTGTGTGTGTGTTGTGTGTGTGTGTGTGTGTGTGTTTGTGTGTGTGTGTCGTGCGTGCGTGCGTGCGGTTGCGGTGCGTGCGTGCAGGGGTGCGTGCGTGCCTATGTGTGGTGTGTGTGTGTGTGTGTGTGTGTGTGTGTGTGTGTGTGTGTCTGTCTGTGTCTGTGTCTGTGTCTGTGTCTGTGTGTCTGTGTCTGTGTCTGTGTCTGTGTTTGTGTCTGTGTCTGTGTCTGTGCATGTGTCTGCGTGGAAAGAAAGAGAGAGAAAGAGAGAGAGAGAGAGAGAGAGAGAGAGAGAGAGAGAGAGAGAGAGAGAGAGAGAGAGAGAGAAGAGAGAGAGAAAAACAAAAATATGGTTGTAAAAGTATATTTTGCTTCGTCTCTCCTTCTCTCTTCTCTCTCTCTCTCTCTCTCTCTCTCTCTCTCTCTCTCTCTCTCTCTCTCTTCTCTCTCTCTCTCTCTCTCTCTCTCTCTCTCTCTCTCTCTCTCTCTCTCTCTCTCTCTCTTTCTCTCTCTCTCACACACACACTTTCTGTATATATATATATATATATATATATATATATATATATATATATATATATATATATATATATATATATATATATATATATATATATATATATATATATATATATATATATATATATATATTATATATATATATATATATATATATATATATATATATATATATATATATATATATTATATATATATATATATATATATATATATAATAAATAAATATATATATATATATATATATATATATATATATAAATATATATATTATATATATATATATATATATATATATATATATATATATATAAATATATAAGTTTTAATTAAAATACTTCTATTTTGTATATATGTCTACATTTTATTAGTACTGATAGTTATTTTTTCATCAAGGACATTTTATGCTATTCCGTGGTTGTTTTATTATTTTATATATGTTAGTGTAAGATTTTTATATACCATTTTATCACCTTACCATGTTAATTTTGAATAATTGCAATCCACGTACCTGTTTTTTGCTACCATATATCCAAGCAATGTTTCTCCTTTCATGGTATATAGTTTTATTAATGTGACGTTATATTTGTATTATCCGTGTTATTTGTTACTTTCTTCCCATTAAACAATACAAAAAAATAACTATTCATAATACGTAAGTTATGCGTGCACGTAGAAAGAACCAACCAGCATGCACAGTCTTACGACATGAGCGAGTTAGTCAGTTCTACATAAATTCCAGTATTTTTTTACTTAAGAACACGCTACTTTACTCCTGAACAGCTATTTACGTCACGCCATGCAACTTTACGCCCTATTAAATCTACACTCTATGGAGGATATACTCTTGTTACTAAATTACTGTTATTATTTACGAGGCACACCTTTCACGCTACTTACTTACCTCTAAAACTTACTATATATTTACTACTTATATTCTCCCTGTCATATTGTGTGTGTGTGTGTGTGTGTGTGTGTGTGTGTGTGTGTGTGTGTGTGTGTGTGTGTGTGTGTGTGTGTGTGTGTGTGTGTGTGTGTGTCTGTGTGTATGTGTGTATTTGTATGTGTACATATGTGTATATGAGTGTGTGGTGTGTGTGTGTGTGTGTGTGTGTGTGTGTGTGTGTGTGTGTGTGTTGTGTATATATGTGTGTATGTGTGTATGTGTGTATGTGTATGTGTATGTGTATGTGTTTGTGTATGTGTATGTGTGTGTATGAGTGAGTGTGTGTGTGTGTGTCTGTGTGTGTGTGTGTGTGTGTGTGTGTGTGTGTGTGTGTGTGTGTGTGTGTGTGTGTCTGTGTCTGTGTCTGTGTGTGTGTGTGTGTGTGTGTGTGTGTGTGTGTGTGTGTGGTGTGTGTGTGTGCGTGTGCGTGTGCGTGTGCGTGTGTGTGTGTGTGTGTGTGTGTGTGTGTGTGTGTGTGGTGCATTTTGGTACGGTGGTGTCACAAAGCAGGGTTTTAATACGTAT
>JAXIVD010010408.1:0-13426 GCA_036785275.1 Cancer borealis
CTCAGGTCGGCGCGTTCGAGACTGACTAAATGACTGTGGTGATGCTTAGAAAGGTGAGGCAACGACAGTCTACCGCATTTATCACCTATGTTTAGCTGCACTTTAAGGTGTGTGTCGAATCTGGTACCAAGGTATTTTATGTAATCCAAATAGTTCATGTTTGAAAGAGAGAAAAAGAGAGAGAGAGAGAGAGAGAGAGAGAGAGAGAGAGAGAGAGAGAGAGAGAGAGAGAGAGAGAGAGAGAGAGAGAGAGATGGTTTACGATGGTTTACTAGTGAATCAAGTGTGTGTGTATATTTTGTTCGTCTGTGTGACACCCATCCTCTCTCTCTCTCTCTCTCTCTCTCTCTCTCTCTCTCTCTCTCTCTCTCTCTCTCTCTCTCTCTCTCTCTCTCTCTCTCTCTCTCTCTCTCTCTCTCTCTCTCTCTCTCTCTCTCTCTCTCTCTCTCTTCTACGCTCTGCGGACAGTACTCAGCGTCCGTGATGGCTTTCATGTAACATTCACTATAGCACGTCCGGTTTACTGAGTGTATTTCACATGTTATGTTTTGCATACGTTAGCATATGCAAGAAAAAAAACCCACTTTATTCTGAATACTGTTTGTTCCTGCAAAGATATGTGCGAAAAATAGTAAACAGATACAGCTTTGCAATTGGCGTAACGCTCCCTCACACACACACACACACACACACACACACACACACACACACACACACACACACACACACACACACACACAGAAACACATCACGTCGTGGGGAAGGCACACACACACAACACATCACGTCGTGGGGAAGGCACACACACACAACACATCACGTCGTGGGGAAGGCACTCACACACAACACATCACGTCGTGGGGAAGGGGAGGCACACGTGATAAGCTTGAGGGTGATGGAATGGAACAGGCAAGTAGCACGATTCCACTGAACCTAGAATTAATGAAACAATCCAATTATGTTTTAAGTTGAGCGTACTTGTGTTACATCATTGTAATTAGAGGATACGAAAAACGCTTTCATGATAACGATGAACAATGTATTTATTAGGGTTAATTCACGTGATATCCTTATGGGTTACGCAATTCCAATACGCGTTCATTACATCAATGCAATTCAGTGATCGTGTTTGATGTAATCATTCTGTTCAAGTGGCTTTATTGATATTATTAATTTCAGAGAATGTCTGCATCAACGTCTGACTGAACAATGGTAGAAAATTGTTCATATTTCTACTTTGGTGTGCGCTTCTTGACAACCTGCGTTATGTATATTGTGTTCTTTACGCTTTTAATTTTTGCTAACAATCCCTCCTAACGTAGGTAATAATTTCTACACAGAAGATTTTTACGAAATTTCCCTACTGACACAGTTTCACCATAGTTGAATAAACATTTAATTTCCACATACTTAAGGCACAGTCTGTCCACGTCCTTCCGAACTGTACACAAACACAACAGGCATCTACTGACCTGCCAACCTGTTAAATTTGCGGTTACCCAAAGCTAACTTTCATTATGGTTTCTTACTTCACTCACTACTATGTTAGAATTATATAATCCCGTTCAAGCCACAGCGTCGCTCCAGCAATGCCATCCAAAAAAAACAAAGTGAAACTCGTCTGTCCTGGAATGCAATGAGTTTTCACCACACCCAAATGTGTATCACACTGTCCAACTTCAAGTGCAAGGATGTGTTTTAAAACAGCTATTCTGCGTTGCACTGTGTTGCAGCTGCAGCTTCTGACATGGTGGCATCTCATCTAGCCTATCCTGGTTTTTCCCACGGCTTCCTCTTCCAACAACAAAATGTTCGTTGCATTCCATATATTATCAAATGCTTCTTAACTATACTTTACTCTTCATGCAACTCAAACACTTCAAGTACCTATTATCATTCTGATCATCATCATCCTTAACATTATTTTTATTATTATCATCATTACATTATTACTATTTGTATTACTATCATTATCATTATCATCATTATCATTATTATTATCTTTATTATTATAAAAAAAATTTTGTTATAATTATTAGTATTATTGTCATTATTATTATCATCATTAACATTATCACGAGCTGCAGTAATAGTAGTAGTAGTTGTTGTAGAAATTTTATAGTAATAATAATGAAAATAATAATGATAATAATAATAATAATAATAATATAATAATAATAATAATAATAATAATATTAATAATAATCATAATAATAATAATAATTAATATATTGAATAATTTCATTCATGTGCCACGGTTGTTTCACCCTTACGGTGAGGCATAAACCCTTTCTGGTCGTTTAGAGAAAACATCCAATACACAAACACACACAAATATACGTACACACTCACCCACACATACACGAGGGTAGGATTCACAACCTTCCGTTCCTGCCGTGATTGCAAGGTCACAACCCTACGGCTTACTCATGTACCTATTTCCTGCTAGGTGAACAGGAGTTGCAGCGTTGAAGAATATAAATTTATTTTGTATCCAACTGATCCAGAAATCGAACCCAGAATAATAACAATTTATTTTTACTTTAGACATTCCAGAAAACGAAATATCTCTTATATACGAATACTTCATGTGTTTTATTTTAATAATCATTATGATTTCACGCGTGAGAAAGGTAGGTATACAATCGATAGATAGATAGATAGAAAGAAATGGAAAAAAAAGACATAGATATATATATATATATATATATATATATATATATATATTATATATATATATATATATATATATATATATATATAGATAGATATATAGATAGATATAGAAAATGATTGATGTTTTTCTTTTCCTTCACTTCAGTTTATTTTTTTCCTTTTTTGAATTTTGTGTTGCTATAGGACGGCCGAGAAAAAACAACGGTACTTTTTCCCGCTATACAAAGCTAACACAAAAATAAACTTTGCAGCATCACCTGTAGCAGCAGGTGTGTGGCCGACAGGAGGCTGTGGGAGGTGAGTGTACCAGCAGCGCGGAGGAAACTCTTGGAGGATTCACGCTTGTTCAAACACTTTTTTTTAATAATCCAGGAAAAATGCAAGCATTCACATGTGCACGAAAAAATATATAAGCCAGAAAATTTTCATTTTATCTGAAGTTGTGCAAAAAATTGTTGGCAACAGATATACGAACAGATAAAGATATAGATATTCAGACATACATATACACAACACCCATACTTACAGATAGACAGACAAACAAACATATACACATACTTATGCATGCATGCATACATCCGCGATCGAACGGACGTATACATACACATTTACGCACCCACATCCACCCACCCACACCCACACACCCACACCCACATCCACCCACCCACACACAGAATGGGCATCGCATCGGGTATTCAATTATGTCTCCTGTTGGAGGAATTGGTCTCCTTCTTTTGCCGCGCTGCCCTGCTCGCTTGGTAGAGGAGCAGCGCTGAGCATCACCTCCACCTGCAGTGGTTTGCTGGCCTGCTTGTTTTACTCTTTAGCGTAATGGCTGCCACTGCGGCTACCGAGGTCACTGAGTTGGTCTGGTGGCACTGACTGACAGTAAGGCACAAGATGATGGCTTATCACGTTTTGTGAGTCAGCTCCATCAGTGACCAGTGACGTTACTCTCATAACTCTAGCAAATGTTTCAAATGATGTCCCCAAAGAATCAAAACATCACATCATTCACAAGGTTTACTCTCACGTTCCCACCTTCCTTGCCAATTCTACAGTTTCTATAAGAGTGCAGCATGCCATCACCTACTCACACGTCTCTATAAATTAGCTCATTTATAAAACTCATTAAAAAACACTCCAAGTCCAAATGAATTTCTTTTCCATTTTGATATTCCTGACTCTCCTACGTCAGGGAGCAAAGACAAAGGTGACGGTGCGATTGGCCAGGTGTCGAAGCGGTGGTCTGGTGGACATGAGTTCGAGGCAACCATCTTAAGTTATATTAGTTCCATCATGGTTGTCCTTGTGTGGTATCTAGTCAAGAACAGCACAAAGCACAGCAAGAGCCTTCTTTGAGTAGCATTGGAAAAATCTATACCAGCACGGAAGAAAAAGAGTTTATGTATGTGTGTATGTGTGTTATTCCTACTCTTCCTTCTCACATAATACTATCATAACACCTACCCAAAACCACAGGCCCTTTATGCATTCACATTCCTCGTTCAACCTTCAAGGCCGTATTCACTTTTATCCCACAGAACTTGAACAAAAAAGAAACAGCGAAACTAAAGATATTTGTTTCCGTTACTGCAAAATGTTTAGACCAGCGAGATGAAATATAAATATGAAATCGTGAAGTAACTGGGTCCCTTGCAGAGAGAGAGAGAGAGAGAGAGAGAGAGAGAGAGAGAGAGAGAGAGAGAGAAGAGAGAGAGAGAGAGAGAGAGAGAGAGAGAGAGAGAGAGAGGGAGGGAGGGAGGGAGGGAGGGAGGGAGGGAGGGAGGGAGGGAGGGAGGGAGGGAGGGAGGGAGGGAGGGAGGGAGGGAGGGAGGGAGGGAGGAGAGAGAGAGAGAGAGAGAGAGAGAGAGAGAGAGAGAGAGAGAGAGAGAGAGAGAGAGAGAGAGAGAGAGAGAGAGAGAGAGAGAGAGAGAGAGAGAGAGAGAGAGAGAGAGAGAGAGAGAGAATGTGTTTGTGTATGTGTGTATAGGTTAGAATACAACTAAAAATACGACTCAGGATTTGGTGAGAGGGTGAGGAAAATGGAAAGACAAGAAAAATGGAAGGACTACTGTAATTCCTCCCTTCCCTTTCCCTGGCCCTTCATCCCTTCACTCTTCCCCGCCGCCCTCCTCTCCCGCGGCCCAGCTAGCTCGGGTCTCCTGAGTGCACGCAAGAAATAAGATACTCTCGCATTTTCAAGATGTAAATTATGAGGCAACTTTCCCGTCTTTGTCTGGGCGAGCATAATGCGGGGTGACGTGCACGGTGCTGGGAAGGGAGGGACATGGAGGGGTGTGGAGGAGTTACAGGGATGAGGGAGGGCCACGGAGACATTCACGGAGGGGAAAGGGAAGCTGGAGCAAAGGAGGGCTTCTGAAAGGAAGGTGTCACTGCTCCAGGTGTGGCTAGAAACTACATCCATCGTTGTTCTCCTCCCTCCCTCCGACACAACCAGCCCATGCTCCTACATTGTGCATTGCCCCACCAGACCTCACTCTTTTACTCACACAATTGCAGAGTAAGAGCAGAGCACTGAGGTAATGACATACAGCTCTGGGACTCTTTATGTACGTCATAAGTTCATGTCAAAGCTGATGACGAGTGGTTCCTTTCATCAAGTGCACCAATAACTCACTACGATAGGTGCTTAGAATCTTGTCATTCATTACACTTTTAAACTGAATGAAAGTGAGTACCAAGATTTTTCTTCTTCAATTTTTCTTCACACACAAGTAATTCTGCTGCACTCTATACCTGCAAGTAAAATACTAACACAGTAAACAACACAGCTAGAAATACTCGCTCCATCGCATGACCAAGAACCTTAAAGATGGTCAGGAGGAGGAAGGTTCTACTGCTGAATACCCTGACAGGTGAATTTTGAGACGAATAATGCTCCTCAGACACCCAAGTCATGTGCTTGCACACCGTCATGGGCGTAGGGACTCCCTAAAGATAGTTGGGTATTGATCCCAGGTCGAGCATGTCTCCACACGCACAGCTCCGCATGACTTCTCGCTGCTCACCCTAACAACACAAATATTAACACGACCCTTTGGTCCATTTCCTGTCGTGGTGGGGTGGGTGGGGGGACTCAAGACATATACACCTTATATCGCTCTTTGACAATGCCTGATTGATTTTCTTTTCGAATATACAAATCAATCCTGCAGGAATACTTGTTTACTTACATAGTCCAGCTACACCTTCTCTATATTGCGAGGAAATGATACAGTGAGTTAAGATGAATGCTTGCCATGAAGCTGTTGCTATCGAAGAGCTTCAGCTGCACACCACAAACATTTCCTTGCATTGACCGTGACAGTGACATTGACACACACACACACACACACACACACACACACACACACACACACACACACACACACACACACACACACACACACCACGGACACTGCCCCACTAATAGTCCGTTGCAGTGTGTGTGTGTGTGTGTGTGTGTGTGTGTGTGTGTGTGTGTGTGTGTGTGTGTGTGTGTGTGTGTGTGTGTGTGTGTGTGTGTGTGTTTTATCAGTATATTCTGTGCACTCTCCCAACACAATTCTCCACGGCACAACTTGTCATTATCTTTCACCAAGTTAATAAATGTACGTAGGTGTTTAGTGACAAGAATCCTTGCTTACAGGATTACATCGTTTACAAACACGTATATATGACCCTCAAGGCAGATTACATGTCGTCGCACATAACACACTCTTAGCTTCTTTTTCCTCCAACAAATTAATCTTGTCTGGATCATAAGTGCGCCGAAGGATAAATCTTGTTACGGAACTTCACAATAAAATTACGTAATCGAATATACATACAAGTGGCTTAGAATATCAATAAATTAAGCTCATTTTCTTTTGACAACCAGGAGACATTGAGGAGTAGTCTCGTTTTTCAATTGGAGTGTTTTCTTAAGGAGCTGTAGTTGGCAAGTACTAGTATTTTTCCTATTTTTCCGTTTTCTGTGGCGGACATCATGGCTGGCTATTTATTATTTATTTCGTAATCCATACGACATCACCTCAGTCATAAAAGCGGTTTCATAAAATTTTAAATAATCCAAATAAATATTATATAATACACGTTTAACCCCATGTTGTTTACTAAGTCAGCATATATAAAACAATATCCATAGTAGACGTATTTGCTTCTAATAAGATTATTAAGAACGTAAAAAATAGGGAGGTGCTTCATCATGGTCTTATTAGTGTAGAGAGAACGCACAAAAGTAACGGATCCTACTGTTCTTGAGGTGCGAAAATTGTTAGTGCACAACACGCTGCCAGACGTACGACCCAGAGCGGTGCATCCAGATTGCCGAACATGTCAGTAGCCGTACCAACAGTTTCGTGTTATATTCTTAATTAAAGCAATCAGCATTCCTTTGTGACCAGCAATGATGCACTTCGTTCATTTAAACTTGATATTGATTTGTGTATCATTGAAATGGTTTCAAAATGGTGATGTGTGATAAAATTGTGGACCTCAATTCTTTATTTCCGAACTGCGGTCTGCTGAAATATAGGAGGATTGTTAGTCTGCAGATGGAGTACCTACTGGGGCTGAGTGCAGATTGGAGGAGAAACAGTCGTGTGGTAGAGTGTGTGAGAGGGTTTTTAGATAATGCATGGAGAACACGAATGAGAGGGAATGAGAGGCAGGGGACCGGTATGGGGTGTCGTACCGCAGGCTCTGAACATGTGCTATTTTTTTCTTTCAATACTCACGATGATACTTGCTTGTGCATTCAAATAAATGAAAATATCAAGAAAGTTATCTTTGTGCGGTAAAACACATTTACTTTTCTTATTCTTGCTTAAAATAATGAGTAATTGGTTGATTATTAAAAAAATTTAGTTCAAATATTTTTTGGACAATGAATCTTTGATTCTCTTATGAAAAATATATGACAAAAGTATCTTATTTTATTGCAACAAAACATCAACAGAACAAGACTCTTTATGATTGCCTATAATGGGACTTTTCCAGCAGAAATAAAAAATCTGGTAGTGTTTAGTAAGAAGTATGACAAACGTAAATTCTCTTATTACTCTGAGATGGAGGCGGCACTTGACCCTCAGCCTACCTTCGATGCCACTACGTATGACACACTTCAACTTTCCCTCCTCAATATATAAAAAAAAAAAGGCATCGAAGTTAATGAACAAAGACCGTACAAACGTTAAACGTAAAAAAATGTACAACGAAATAAAAAAGGATTAAAAAAAAGGTTCTATAAAACATTTCAATAAAGGACTTTCTCATAGTGAATTCAACAATACATATAAAAAGCATGAAAAAACGTTTTAAAGTACTCATGCTCAGATTTTTACTTCACAAAATAAATAACAAAACGGTAATATATGTTGTCCATTTTCTGGTAGTGGAAAAAAAGTCATTCTTACCATAAAAAACGTTAGCGAAAAATGAAAACTGAAAAAAATGAAGCGCATCTATCATTAGTTAAGTGTGGTGGTGGGAGGGTGAGGGGAGGAGGGGGGGAAGGGGATGAGGTTTCGTGTGTCCCGGTCATATAATAAATCAAACGACCATCAGACCCAAATGAAAGACTAGGCAAGCACTCGCGTCCATCCGTGGCTGTCTAACAAGCTGCAAACACGCCTTCCAATGACATTAAATATTCGCTCAATTATGGTGATTTTTGTGCAGGTTAAATTCTTTTTTTTTTTTTTTTTTTTTGGTAGCTGTTGTGTCAGCGTTTTTTTTTTTTTTTTTTTTATCACAATGGAGTGATCTGAAATTCATCATAATAAGTGTTGCTGTATATGAAGAATATAATATTTATCACGTTCAATCACACCCACACACACACACACTAAACAAAAGTAGAAAAGTTTATCATCCTGACATACTGGCAGAACAATGCATCATGCTTAAATGGAATAATTGCCGAGGGAAGCAGACACAATTAACTCCACAATAAGCTCCCCTAAGACAGGGACTGCTGGAGAGACTGCTTTATAATTGCTTTCCAGTCTGCGTCACCTTAGGTAATGGTAGCTAGCCACCCATACACTGTCAGGCTTCCTTCCGGTCGTTTTCCAAAGCACACTGCTGGTCATAGGTACTGCAAGTCATACCTCCAGTGTTGATTTGGATATCGTCACTAACTGGACTGTTCAATTAATTTCTTACAGTACTGATGTCCATGAGTCTACAACAATACGTTAAAACATTACGCCATAATACTTAAACAATATTCAGGTTAATTTGCAGGCAGAGTACAGAACTCAGATGCTGCTTCATCCATTAATACTTATAATTAGTAGCTTAGTTCAATTCGTGCTGTGAGAGTGGAAGAATATCATGGGCAGCTCACTCATTTACATAGTTATAAAGTTACTCTTCTCTTCTTTATATACAATGATCAAACTTTGTAGCTTAGCGGCCAAACACAGGTGCGCAACACATCAACACCATCACAAGTGGAACAGTCTGCTCATGTCTTCCCTTAAGGTTATTTATTGGTACCTCAGAGCCGCGGGCAGGAAGATGAGAGTCCCCGACCACTCTAACAGCTTCCTCTCTTAGCCCCTTGAGGGAGAATAGGTTAATGCTAAGGGGCGGGGAGGAAGCTAGGGTCGGAACACACCCACGCTCTCTGGATTGTGGATGGAGATGAGATGGTTGATATTTATCTTCATTTCTATCCATTACGTCATGGTATACAAGGTCATATATACTGTTAACATTAGTGTTGAAAAAGGAAAGTGGTTTCAGATTCCATCCAATAATCTTCACTAAAACTGGAAACTGACATTATTGTTGCCATTATGAGAGGCTGTAAATCTTATGACAACAACGAAATAGTCGCATTACACTGAAATATGTTCCAAATTAAAAAACGCAATTATAAAAAATTTATAAACCACAACAAACCACTTTTTTTTTTTACTTTGCCAAAAGAAATATGGTTTAAACAGCACCGTTCAGACCAATCCACTTTGACCACACCAAAGGAGGAAAAGGTCATTATCACCGCAATACTCGTATTGAACTGAACATTACTTTGTCTTTTCTCGTCCTGTCAGCAAGACGTGTCTGGCACCAGTGTGGAATCAGCAAGGGTTAGGAGAGGCATTTGTCGGTCAAAAAGAAGGAGTCTTCCTGGTGATGTGCAGGTTGTGTCGCACGTCGCTGACACAACACAGCATGGCAGGGTCAGCACACCAGGGGACGCGCACACACGGCCACACTCATGAGCTAGTCCACAGCCGTTTAATAAATCATTGTAAGCAGCGGCGGACTCATGGTTTTTTGAGGGAACACGTCAAGTAGGAAAAGAACAATTAAATAGAAAAGAAGTGAATTGTGATAATTATGATGATTATGAACATTTAATATTTCTTTTTACGATTAATACTTGAAATCACCTTTGAAATGTGCTAAACGTTAGGAGTCAAAGACAAAAAATCACTCATCTAGTAATATCGGGTTCACATAACCATTTACTTGCAACTCACGGCTCTTCTGTCACACACATCTGTTTACCTGTGCTGGATTGCTGTTAATCAGTATCAATTATGACATCTGCGTCCTCAACCACAAGAATAAAAATACAAGTATATTAACCAATACTACTACAACTTCTATTGGCTCAGTATGTGACCCATCCTCCACACATCTGTCAAACACCCTGGAGTGGCCTACACAAAGGTTCGTCTTTCATCCTCTGATCTCAAAGGACAAACATTTCAAATAGTCTTTCTAATATAACTCCAATAAGTTGTGCAATTGCTGGAAAGAGAATAAAAAGCGAGAACAAAACGGCACAGTTGGAGCGACGGCCAGCCAGAACTCAACGGTGCCAAGTGAATTTAGATTGGCATTTTGGTGTGTGTGTGTGTGTGTGTGTGTGTGTGTGTGTGTGTGTGTGTGTGTGTGTGTGTGTGTGTGTGTGTGTGTGTGTGTGTGTGTGTGTGTGTGTGTGTGTGTGTGTGTGTGTGTGTGTGTGTGTGTGTGTGTGTGTGTGTGTGTGTGTTCACTCACGAGTAGGCGTGCACACATTTCCCACATGCATACATAGCGGCATAGAGTCATGGTGTGCGCAAAACATGGGGCGAGTCAGTCGGGACCCACAGACAGCCTTTAGTTTATAACCTATGACTTCGAGAACCATTCAGTGCACACGACGGTGCCTCAGCCACTGACTCCTTGGCAATCTCACGACCTTTTGATGGGTTCGATTTAGCCTGGCTGCCTGTCCTTCATTCAATGTTGCCGCAGACCTCTCAACAAACTTTGCACTGGCAATGAGCGCGACGCACTTGGAAGGAAAGCTCAGGGCTTCCTCAGCGTCCTCTTCCAAAGTAAATGTGGAAGCAATAAACGAAGAAGGAAACATTAACTCAAGGCAGAAAAGCCCACTCAAGTGAAGAGCAGTAGAGAGGACATCGAAAGCAACGGGAGAACCTGATGGTGAAATTACGAGGAAAGGCACCACTAAGGGAAAGAACTTGCACAATGAATCTCTCTCATTACAAGAATCGAGGACCTGTGACTGCAATACATGAAATTCTGTATTTGACTTCCTGGGTCGATCTGCTTTTTGGTTTTAGTCGGTCCACTAGGTAAAAGAATGACGCACACGCACAATGTATCCTTGGGTCGCAGCTGACTGGTGACCTACAAGAAAAGGTCATCGCCGTGATAGTCACAGCCAAATGAAACTCCTTGAGGCACACAATTTAACGTGGGCACGGTTACGGACTGACTCTTTCGGAAATCCACTCTAAAGTCAAGATTGGAAGTGGAGACAATTATCCTACAACAGCACGTTTCAAAATATTACGAACGTTTGCATTGTGGAATAGTGATGTTAAACAGGGTACGAAGAGTGCACGGAATTCCTCCAGGCAGATATGTATATGGTAATAATAACCCATTTTTTTAAAGTTCATAATCAGCAGTAGATTAATAAGGGAAATCATCCGAGCGCTGGGAGTGAAAGTTGGATGGATGGTGGAGATCAAACAGGTGCTCCTCCTCCTCCTCCCCCTATCCCTCCTCTTCCCCCTACCCCCCTCCTCCTCTTCCTGACTCTGAGGCAGCACAAACCCGGCAACCCGAGCGGTGGTGCGAAAACGTCCCTCGAGGCTTGGCTTGTTACCTAATGCGGACCCGGGCAATTAGGCGGATTGAGCTGCTTGAAGAAGGTGAGGACCCTGCAGGAGGAGGAATGTCACTAACTGCTTCACTGAGATAGATGAGGCATTCCTGTGTGTGTGTGTGTGTGTGTGTGTGTGTGTGTGTGTGTGTGTGTGTGTGTGTGTGTGTGTGTGTGTGTGTGTGTGTGTGTGTGTGTGTGTGTGTGTGTGTGTGTGTGTGTGTGTGTGTGTGTGTGTGTGTGTGTGTGTGTGTGTGTGTGTGTGTGTGTGTGTGTGTGTGTGTGTGTGTGTGTGTGTGTGTGTGTGTGTGTGTGTGTGTGTGTGTGTGTGTGTGTGTGTGTGTGTGTGTGTGTGTTGTGTGTGTGTGTGTGTGTGTGTGTGTGTGTGTGTGTGTGTGTGTGGTGTGTGTGTGTGTGTGTGTGTGTGTGTGTGTGTGTGTGTGTGTGTGTGTGTGTGTGTGTGTGTGTGTGTGTGGTGTGTGTGTGTGTGTGTGTGTGTGTGTGTGTGTGTGTGTGTGTGTGTGTGTGTGTGTGTGTGTGTGTGTGTGTGTGTGTGTGTGTGTGTGTGTGTGTGTGTGTGTGTGTGGTGTGTGTGTGTGTGTGTGTGTGTGTGTGTGTGTGTGTGTGTGTGTGTGTGTGTGTGTGTGTGTGTGTGTGTGTGTGTGTGTGTGTGTGTGTGTGTGTGTGTGTGTGTGTGTGTGGTGTGTGTGTGTGTGTGTGTGTGTGTGTGTGTGTGTGTGTGTGTGTGTGTGTGTGTGTGTGTGTGTGTGTGTGTGTGTGTGTGTGGTGTGTGTGTGTGTGTGTGTGTGTGTGTGTGTGTGTGTGTGTGTGTGTGGTGTGTGTGTGTGTGTGTGTGTGTGTGTGTGTGTGTGTGTGTGTGTGTGTGTGTGTGTGTGTGTGTGTGTGTGTGTGTGTGTGTGTGTGTGTGTGTGTGTGTGAGTGTGTGTGTGTGTGTGTGTGTGTGTGTGTGTGTGTGTGTGTGTGTGTGTGTGTGTGTGTGTGTGGTGTGTGTGTGTGTGTGTGTGTGTGTGTGTGTGTGTGGTGTGTGTGTGTGTGTGTGTGTGTGTGTGTGTGTGTGTGTGTGTGTGTGTGTGGTGTGTGTGTGTGTGTGTGTGTGTGTGTGTGTGTGTGTGTGTGTGTGTGTGTGTGTGTGTGTGTGTGTGTGGTGTGTGTGTGTGTGTGTGTGTGTGTGTGTGTGTGTGTGTGTGTGTGTGTGTGTGTGTGTGTGTGTGTGTGTGTGTGTGTGTGTGTGTGTGTGTGTGTGTGTGTGTGTGTGTGTGTGTGTGTGTGTGTGTGTGTGTGTGTGTGTCTTACTCTGAGATTACTTTTTGTTACTATTCTAATGCAAGTGAAGCTGTGAGGAAGTATTGAAAAAGCCAGGTGTTGCCAGAAGCTGCAATATGGCGCCGTCCGTCCGTCCGTCTTGGGCCTCACACTTGGCTGCTCTGTACACTATGTATACAGTTATTGCAACCACCACCACCACCACCACCACCACCACCACCACCACCACCACCACCAAGCTTCAGCCAATCACTCTCAATCACTCTGTCAACCTGGCCACAACAACACAATCCATGCCTCCTCATCCCTTCATTAACATACTAC
>JAXIVD010010410.1:2500-5000 GCA_036785275.1 Cancer borealis
TTCCCCGACAAGGGTTGGCAGACTCTGCCCAACGGTGTGTCCACAAACACGTGTGTCAAGGCCGCGTCGATGAGCCTCAACAAGCTGATGAACAAGGATCTCACCACGCCAGTCACTGCGAGCGGGATGATCGGTAAGACGACCGTGTTCAGCGTCGATCTATTCCTCGGAGATCTTGTTGAAGAAATCGCTGAAAACTGCACACTTGAACGGACCTCAAGCCTCAAGTTTGACCTCGTTCATTTGTCGCAGCTGTACGAAAGCTTGGAGGGAAGTGGGACACCCTCCAGCTTTCTCTTCGAAGGACTATGTTCTGTTTTGTAATGCGAAGGAGCTGAACGGTGATGACACGTTTCCGACGAGACATCATCTCCAGGAAATTATCAAAGAGGAGGAGAACCTCACACAGCCCGATGCCAACCCAATACCACACCACGAACACACCTCGTCGACGGTAGTGACGCGGCCCAAACCCACACACACAACAAAGGAGAGCCCGCCACAGATGGATTCCGATTTGATGAAACGGTACCAAGAGCTGCCTTCGACGGCCATAACGTTGCCCAAGTCCCTCGTCCAACCACAAACCTACGAGTTAAGGCTCATTGTACACAGCGTACACGGAGCCACTACGTTTGGAGAGTTTTTCGCCGACGTGTACGTGAAGGCAAGAATGATGAACTCAAGTCGTGATTGGTGTCGTACCGACGTGCATGACAATAGTGTGAACAAGTTAGCGCTGTTTGAGTACCGGCTCGTGCTGCCTCCTTTCCAGTACCCCTTGATGCCCCTGAAGCGTCGCCTCAGGAGGAAGAAGGAGTTGCCTCCGTTGTTACATGTGGTCGTAATGGACGAGGACCAAAACACCAGCGACGACAAGATTGGCAGCTTCAAGCTCAACTTGGAGGACCTGATAGTTCCCGATGAACTGGAGTCGTGCGGCGTGGCTACGCTCGACTTCGAGAGAGTAAACCTATTCGATTCGTCTGCCATCACACCGATCAGATCCAAGGACGCTTTCTTCCCCCGAGAACTAACTGGCTACTGGCCTCTGTGCAAGAAGAAACTGCTAAATAGGGAGTTAAAGTCAACATGCAGCGTCCGTCTAACCATTCAGCTGCTGAACGCGAGTGAGGCGGCCAAGTACCCGGCAGATTCTGGAAACATGGATGGCCCGGGCAATCGCTTTCCCACCCTGATAAGACCCACGAGGGAACATGGAAGGTTTCGAGACAAACTTCTATATAATCAAATTGAACATCTGAAGGGCATTGTTGACTATGTGACCGGCATTCCGAGTCTCAGGCTCTTCATTGTGTTCGTTGTCTTGGTCGTGCTTCTCTTTTTGAAAGTTAAAATAGCCGATGTGGTGCGTGCTGTGGTGGCAGTGTTCAAGGTCATGCACGGGTTTGTTGTCGAACACCCGATATTGTTGAGATCCGTTGTAATGTGCCGCGGGATCACCTTCATTGTGTGGATATTCAAAATGTGGGAAATTTTCACTCCCACAAAGATCGATGATTTAGAAGAAAGTCACCCAGAAAGCAGCCACAGTGTCACCCGAAAATCTTTTAAGACACAACAGGCGATTCTACAATCAGCAAGAAGCAAGCAGGTGCCGGCGGCGGGAGAAAAAGTCAAAGCAGATCAGAACAGTAACTTGAAAAGGAAGACAGGGCGAGGCCGGGCCGCAGGCACGCTGGATGCAGCCCAATCTTCACGTGACGCTCACCATGGTAAAGCGACATTTGGCTTTGTTGACACACTGCTGCTCTTGCTTCGTGCTGTGGTTCCGGTGATGCTGTTCATCTATGTGTTGGCTGTGTTACATGATTGAGGAACACAGCAGCACCATTTAGTTTGGAAAGGCAGTAGTACAGTGGGTAGCGATTCGAGTTCTGATATCCGATGGCCACTTTTCTTTGGCTGAGTGGTCAAAGATCATCCTTATGCTGCCACAATACTATCCGGAACGGGATTTGCAATGTTATATGCATTGAGGAACTTCCGCGGCAGCATGTAGCCTCTCTCTCAATAACAAAGAAAACAAAGAAATACGAGGCGTCACTATAAAATAACCTGCGCTACTAACAGGCGGAGGCAGACCATCTAAAGAGTTTCACTCAAAATGCCTACCACCACCACAGCTAGAAAATATAGAAAAAAAAAGCTATGGTGATAGGTAATGATAATATTTTTTTCTCATCTATAGCGAATAATAATGTTTTTGTTAAGCAAAAATAAAAACAATTATATTTTTAATGCAAGGATTCACCATTCCTAAAATGCATCAAATGTAAACCGAACATGCATCATTTATCTTAGACTTTAACCTAAAATTCTTGATATATATTAATTTTCTGTTCTGACATTTCATACTATTATTTTTATATTTAGTTAAGTAAATAGTTCTTTTATTTATTTATTGTTATTTGGCTTTTTTATTTATTTATATAAATATTTCTATTTTTAGCTGTGTACCTCAAAATGTGTTTGAATT
>JAXIVD010010410.1:7500-10000 GCA_036785275.1 Cancer borealis
TACTGGAGCAGTGAAGTTTGACCGGGGGTAGTTTGAGCTCCTTAGCAATGTCAACATTCTTGATTTTTAAGGCTTCATCAAGCTGAAAATATAATATCTTATAAGAAAAATCAAAAGAAGATAATAATACATGGTAATATTGACTGAGAAAATATCTATCTTTGAAGGTTCCTCATTATTTACCTGTACAAAATTTAGGGTTGTGACATATTTCACACACACAACACCTTCGCACGCACACACACATGCACACACACACACACACACACACACACACACACACACACACACACACACACAGACACACACACACACACACACACAGACACACACACACACACACACACACACACCCGGTGGTCTAGTGGTTAGGACGCTCGCCTCACAAGCGAGAGGTCGCGGGCTCGATCCCTGCGCCGGGTAGGAGACATATGGACCAAGTCTCTTATAAGTGTGTGGTCCCTGTTTACGAAACAGTAATGAGGTACCTGATCTCAGACGGGGTTTGTGACCCGCTTTCAGGGGGGAGAAAACAAATCTCCCATAAATAAAAATATACGGCAGTGACCCTTATCACTGTTCGGGCCAGTTAAACAGCAGTTGTCGGCGCCTTTCGGCAGCCAAAGGGGTGGCCTGTCACCCCGAGTAGCATAGAAAATGGGGGGGAAAAATTAATGGGATACTTGTGTAAAAATTTGTCTTTGTGTAAATATGTCTGTAGATTTTCAGCCTAACTGGCTGCCGCTATAAAGTAAATTAAAAAATAAACCGTTTATTATTATTATTATTATTATTACACACACACGCACACACACACACACACACACACCACACACACACATACACACACACACACACACACACACACACACACACACACACACACACACACAGCTATTTCATAGATTTATTAATGGAAAATTGAAACAAAGAGGAGGAATTGATAAAATAAAAGTGTCAGATACTGTGTATGAGGATTCAAAGATGCAAGTTGAAATCATGAACAAGAGTTTTCAAGGTGTCTTTACGAAAGAAAAGGAATTCAATAACATTGAAGGAGTAAAAAAGGCAAACAACTTTGAGCAATATGGTAATGAATGAGCAGGAAATACTGAGAATGCTAGAAAGCCTTGATGTTACAAAAACAGTGGGATCAGATGAAGTCAACTGGATACTGAAGGAATGCCGTCATCAACTGGTAAATTAATTGCATATGATAATGTGCTCTGTAAGGAAAGGAAAAATACTCTGGGAATGGAAATAAGCAACCATTGTACCTATATACAAGGGAGATAGTAAAGAAGATTCCCTGAATTATAGACCTGTGTCTCTAACAAGTCTTGTGGGTAAGCTCTGTGAAAAAATCATCAGAGAAATATAGGTGGCATATTTGGAAAGAAATGAGATCGTTTCTGAGACAATTCGGATTTAGAAGCGGAAGCTCATGTGTTTCCAACTTATTATTATTCTACTCAATGGTGATAGACATAATGCAGGAAAGAGATGGGTGGGTTGACTGTGCTTACTTGGACTTGAAGAAAGCATTTGATAAGGTGCCACATACAAGACTCTTGTGGAAATTAAAATATGAGGGAGGACTGGATAGCACTCTACTGACATGAATGGAGGAAGGAAAATGAGGACTGTGATGAGGGATTGTGTCTCAGATTGGAGGGATGTGAGCAGTAGAGTGCCGCAAGGAGCAGTTCTGGCACCAATAATGTTTCAGATATATGTAAATGACTTAGTTGATGGCATAAGTAGTTATGCAAACCTATTTGCAGATGATGTGAAGATCATGAAGAGGATAGAACGAAGAGAAGACTACATGATGTTACAGGATGATCTGAACAAGATCTTTGACTGGAGTCAACGTTGGGAAATGGAATTTAATACTAGGAAATGCAAAGTTCTGAGAATCGGCAAGAGTACCAAGAGAATAGACTGTAGCAGGGGGTCATATCCACAAAAAGGTCTTAAATAATTAAGGTTTAACCCTGATACTTCATATTTAACTCATACCTCTCCCTCACCACACTTGATATGATCCAAGGGTCACACCCGATGTGCGAAAACTTCCTCCAAGGGTCATTCATCAATGATAAAGTAAAAATATTAATTGTAATTGTAATTGTAATGTGGGGGGGGGAATGTAAAAAAAAAAAAAAAAAAATTAAATAAATAAAAATTAGGCAACTATACTTTCATTCACCATCATTCCCTCGTTGCTTTCATTCATCATTAGTCCCTCCAAGGAGTCATATCCATGTTCCTGAGTCTTCGCCATAACTCACAGTCTTCCCCTTGACCCATTCTGTGGCCAGGGAGGAGGAAGCAATGGCCGAGCCACAGCCAAATGTCTTGAACCTGGCGTCAATGATCTTGCCATTAGCATCCACCTTCACCTGCAACTTCATGACGTCTCCACAGGCAGGTGCACCTACCAGACCTGTCCCAACTGTCATATCATTCTTGTCCAATGATCCAACATTGCGTGGAT
>JAXIVD010010411.1:0-13421 GCA_036785275.1 Cancer borealis
TTTTTGATCGTCTTGTCTCATCTTTCATTAAAGCGCAACGTGTAAATCCCAAGAGAAAATAAGAAGTAACGGAATTGTAGTAAAATTTGTCAACATTTTCGGAAAGACTGAAATATGTATGCGACGATTACTACCGACAGTGGCGATAAAAACATTAACACGTAAAGAGTAGTCACAGACGGAGCAACAAAGAGACGAATTAAATATTAAACACATACACAAAAAAGAAGAAGAAAAAAAAAATCATACAAGGTCATGGAGATAAAGAGAATGAGGGAAACACAACACAATGAATGCCAGATAAAGAGACTTACAAATGAAGAAAAAAAAAAAAAAAAAAATGAAAAAGAAAAAAAGTAAGAAAAATAATCCAGACCACAGAGACAAAACCATAAATGAGAAACTGAAATAGACTCATTTTTTACCTGTCTCTTCCCTTTAATCATCCACTTTAACCACTAACATGAGTGTGGCAGAGGCGAAGGGTGCATTATCTTTCCATTCTTTACCTCCTGCACCTAACACACACACACACACACACACACACACACACACACACACACACACACACACACACACGCACACACACACACACACACACACACACATACACACCATTTCCTGCCCTTCAGCTACCACGGATTCCCTCTGATCACAGCTAGTCTAACAGCATTGGTGTGTGTGGTGAGGGGGGGCGATGCTCTACCACTACCCTACCAACACCACTACATTCTTTTCTACCTAGATTTCTGCCTCCTGCCTGAGTCCTAATCCGCTCTCCCCCAGCCGCATGTGGCAATTACGGACTGAAGTGGTAATTACTGGCATTTGTTTCCCCCATTTGTCGTTAGCTCTTAACCAACCTTCCCTTATATACAAGAGTGACGTGCTAGATGACCCAACCAATCGTGTTTGTCCCTTACTGACCTAATTATCTCTCTCTCTATCTCTCTCTCTCTCTCTCTCTCTCTCTCTCTCTCTCTCTCTCTCTCTCTCTCTCTCTCTCTCTCTCTCTCTCTCTCACATTTCCAGCCTCATAAGACACATTATAGACGAATTTATGTATAATATTCAGGTCACACCTTTAAATTCATCTCTACATAGAAAGGGAAAGTAAATAGCAGTAACGGGTTTTCCTTGGCGGTTCCTGCAACACTGACATTTATCCACCGTTCGATTTGCATACTACTTATATGGAAGAGTAACTTGTAACTTCACGTGCTAAGTCTTCCTTCAATGTAAAGCAATAAGTAATATGACCGATGTATCACTAACACGCTTTCCTTTCCTTTCTTGGGTATCATGATTTGTGGATTACTTAGTTGTAGTTAAAATTTTCATACGACTAAAGGGAAGGAGTTGAATGCAAAGAAAGGTGTGTGTGTGTGTGTGTGTGTGTGTGTGTGTGTGTGTGTGTGTGTGTGTGTGTGTGTGTGTGTGTGTGTGTGTGTGTGTGTGTGTGTGTGTGTGTGGTGTGTGTGTGTGTGTGTGTGTGTGTGTGTGTGTGTGTGTTGTGTGTGTGTGTGTGTGTGTGTGTATTGTGGCAGGAGTCTTGCGAGGCGTTTATTAGACTCACTTATTCAATGCATAATACAGTTTTCGATGTAAATACGAGCTAATATTTGGCGTGAACTGCCTATGAAGATTAAGTTTATGGATAACGAAGGCATTCCACTTTTGTTCAGTTTTGATATGAAGTTTTTTTTGTAGAATGACGATGTGCAGAGGATGGTGGAAGGAGGAGGAGGAGGAGGAGGAGGAGGAGGACAAAGAGGAGGAGGAGGAGGAGGAGGAGGAGGAGAAAGAAGGGAAAGAAGAGGAGGAGGTAGCTGCCTGCGTGTTGCCAGTGATAACATATGATATTGCTCGTAGCCATTGCAGTTTTGCATTCGAAGTAAGGAATGCTTTTCATTGGTGCACAAAGAAGCAATTAAAGTGATATGTTGCAGTGATGGAATTGGCTTAATAAAGACCGACCCACTACTGCCAGACGGTCAGTGAATGCTCAGATGATAACAAGTGAATTATTGCATGCGCATAACACACATTTCAGGAGAGAGTAACTGCCTACCAAACAGCAACACTGTGCAGATGACATGTAGTGACACAGCTACAAAACTGTTTCGTTGTAGCAATACGTTAAACAAAATATCGATAAAAATAAGTCGTTTGTCATTTGAAAAGAGCTAATAAATAACAACCAATTTGAATACAACATACGAATACATTCAACTTCTGCTTATTGTAACGTCAAATATTTGTCTTTAGTATTCTGTTTTCCAATGAGAATAAAAATTAAAAAAAAGTTATTTCTTGCAACTCGTCTTGGTCATGCATGATATTTCTGTTGTCTCGTCCTTGGAAAACAGAAGAAAGAGAGAAAGAGAGAAAGAGAGAAAAAGAGAGAGAGAGAAAAAAAAAAAAAGAAACGTGCTGCCAGTGTTGTGTTGATTGAATTGTTTTCTTGGAGGAGTATTGCCAATATCATTTTTTATTCAAAAGTTAGAGATACATTGATGATTAGGAGTATATGCACAATTCTCTCTCTCTCTCTCTCTCTCTCTCTCTCTCTCTCTCTCTCTCTCTCTCTCTCTCTCTCTCTCTCTCTCTCTCTCTCTCTCTCTCTCTCTCTCTCTCTCTCTCTCTCTCTCTCTCTCTCTCTCTCTCTCTCTCTCTCTCTCTCTCTCTCTTTCTCTCTCTCTTTTTTCGACTCTCGCTGCTTCATCTACATTTTCTTATTTTCTTTCCTTCACCGTTTTTCTTTTTCCGTTGTCGAACTTGCCAGTCAATTGTCTGTTACCTTCCCATCCATTCTTCGCTCCCTTCCTCCCTTCCTCCCTCCCTCACTTCTCATCCTTCGCCTCCTTTCATATTTCCCGCAGTCCATTCATTTCCCTCACCAACGAAAGGGAAAAAGAATGCACGTAAAGCAGCTTAGTACATATGTGAAAGATGAAATAGAGTAATGAGAAAAAAATGGAGTTATTTAATACTATTGCTACCACTGTTGTTGTTGCTGCTGCTACTACTACTACTACTACTACTACTACTACTACTACTACTACTACTACTACTACTACTACTACTACTGCTACTACTACTACTACTACCAATACTACTACAACTACTACTTCCACCGCCTACAGCCTCAGAAATAGGAAAATCAACTACGACGAAAATGAAAATAAAAAAGATAGTAATAATAGTAACGGTAATTCTTATTTACTGCCTGATTGTAATTCTTATGATATGGATCTGGCGATGATATTTTTAGCACATTTTCAGTACGAGCATCATAGTACTGAGTAGCAATAAAACTTACGATGCAAATCTCTCTTATCTGGCGCCAAATTCTATGCAAAGGACAATCGTGAGCTCATGTTACTTATCAAGGCAGTGGTTCCCAAACTTTTTTTCATCTCGTTACCCAATTGAACATGGCACATCAATCCTGTTATCCTCCATTAACAAAACAGTATTGATATTCACACTCATTGCAATTTTTTTTTCCTGACACCCCTCCCATTATCCCCAAAAATTACCATATTAACCCTCGGCTGTGATTATCTCAAATTAGGAACCACTGTTTTAAAGATTTATCCTTCAGCCTTCTTCTCCTCTTCCTACTCCCATTTCTACTACTACTGCTACTACTACTACTACTACTGCTGCTACTACTACTATTACTACTACTAATGATCGTTAAGTTACTACCCCATCGTCACCAAAGCAATAGTTCCATAACACTCCACCACCATCACCACTCACTCATACAATCGCATCACCACAATCACTTGACATCACCATACATCACTATACAATAACAACGCTTTCTACCCCATCACTACACATCACCTCTTCGCACACCCATACAACCTCCCATCATCCTCTAGCACCACCCATCACCACACATCACCACACATCACCACACATCTAGTAGAGTGATGCGTCCAGGCCTCATTAAAATCATGTTTACATCCCACATGTCAAGGTTTACTTAATGAGTTCACTGTCAGCAATAATAACCGTAATATGATATCAGACTTTAAATCATGGAATCCACATCACATCACTCCTTTATGGCTTCCCTCTAGTCCCTTCCTTGCGTTCCTCAGCATCTTAAGTAGGTAGGACATACTATATATCCAAGCCGCAGAACCTCTACACTGTCAGTAAGAAGCCTTGTGCGGCCTTACATACCATGAAACACAGACAGAAGTTCTCATATTTCTAGGATTATTTCAAACGTTTATTCTGGTTTAGTGCCGAGCCTTCATCCCTTGGCACTGGGCTAGAAATATCTGTATGTATGAAGATAGTAGTAGTAGTAGTAGTAGTAGTTGCTATTGTTGTTGTAGTAGTGGCTGTGGAGGTGATGGTGCTTGTGGTGGTGGAGGCAGTGGTGGTGGTGGTGGTGGTGATTGTGATGTGTGAGGGAGAGTCGGAGCAAACTCATGTGATATTTAAGAGAGGAAAGTTTTATGACGACACCACCACCACCACCACCACCACCACCACCACCACCACCACCACCACCACCACCATCACTATCTTCACTACCACAGCCGCCATCGTCCCATACATCGAGTAAAAGAGACAGAAACACCGAGCCGATGCCATTCCTGAACATTTAATATGAAGGTGAGACAAGGTGATATCAACGTAATAATGATAAAGTTGCCGAGTATTCAGATTATACGGACCAATCGTGACGGCTTTCCCTGTCACATAAATAGCACTGATTTCACGTTTATTTATCGTCCGTGTCGAACAGGCAATTAAAAAGGATATTTTTAAGTGCATTGGGTTGTATATCTCATTTCAGTCCAGCGAATTATTTCACTCTTTACAAAATCGTTGAAAAGTCTATATAAAGCAGTATAGTCCATGGCCTTAGGGGGGAGGAGGGAGAGGGGGGATTCCCGTGTGCATGAGATTTTCCACAATGAAAGATTTAACACGAAAGAAGTTCGTCTCTCAGCCACAATTCACAGGACAAACCAAAAAACATTTGCTTCACATCAAGCAAGCCAGTCATCAAAAAAGTACTATCAG
The DNA here is from genome assembly GCA_036785275.1 of Cancer borealis. Taxonomy (NCBI): domain Eukaryota; kingdom Metazoa; phylum Arthropoda; class Malacostraca; order Decapoda; family Cancridae; genus Cancer; species Cancer borealis. The sequence goes on from JAXIVD010010411.1 coordinate 5,056, forward strand.
TAATCAACTCAACATGGAGATGCCCACTTGTATCGAATGCTGGACGTTGCTAAGGAACGAGGGCACTCTACTACACTCTACTGCACTCTACTACTACCAACAACCTAACATTTCATAAATACATCCATATGACTTGGCTGGATTTTCATAAGATAACAAATACTATCTCAGTTGAGGATTAGTGGAGTCAAAGTACTTGTCTGATTATAATTTATTCTTGAAAACTGTAAACTGTTATATTGTCAACAACATTGGAGGGCAGAGAATTCCATACATTAACGACCCACTTATAGAAGAATTGTTTGGCTTCCTTTCTCGAGAAGAAGAGGAGGAGGAGGAAGAAGAGGTTTAAGTGCCTCTTCGTCACTGCCTTTAGAATGAACTGTGTCTTTCAAAGTGCTAATCACGCAAAGCTTTCTCCTCCTGTTACTGTCTTTCGCCTTTCACTCTAGAACGAATGATGTAGATTCTCACAAACAGCCTCGTTAGGTCCAATAAGTCTGGTACTGGTTGTTCTTCCTTTATCCTTTATCCTTTAGCCTCCTCCTCCTCGTCCTCCTCCTCCTCCTTATCAGACAGCAATAAGTCACAAATTCGTCAGAGCAAATTGTTCTAGTAATGTTTTTTGATTCGAAGGAAAGAAAGAAAGAAAAGAAAAGAAAAAATTGATGTTTGTAACTCGGTGATTTGTGTAAAGTTAGAAAGAGAAAGAGAGAAAAAAAGAGACAGACAGAGACAGAGACAGAGACAGACAGAGACAGAGACAGAGACAGAGAGAGAGAGAGAGAGAGAGAGAGAGAGAGAGAGAGAGAGAGAGAGAGAGAGAGAGAGAGAGAGAGAGAGAGAGAGAGAGAGAGAGAGAGAGAGAGAGAAATTACTAACATCCCTGAAGAGTTTCTGACAACCAGGCAGCTCAATATCCTTGTATCCTCGTTAATCCAATACCTCATGGCGTGGTGCGTCAAGTTTCTTCACGCTTGTTAGTCTTCCATTCCCACTACTTTCCTTACAACTTTGCTCACCCTTTCACTCCACTTTCCTTATAACTTCGGATAAGTATAGGTAAAAGCACCAACAAGAACGGACGCTGGCCTGGCTGGACGGTACCAACAGCCATAAACAAGTGAACGTTATCCCGCGCCACCACACGCAGAACACTTCACATCCATCAACACCGCCAGCTTTATGGCGCACACGGAGCCTTCATGCACAAAAAAATAATAGATATATGTGAGGGTCTTGCGAATGGCTGAATAAATACTGATTAGCAATACTCTGTCATCTTGATTTGGTTAGCTGATAGGTAACTAGAATTCGTATTTAGATATAGATAGATAGATAGATAGATAGATAGATAGATAGAGCTAGATAGATAGTAGATAGAGAGGGAGGGAGAGAAGCATCACATCTTTAGTAATACCGTTAATGGCTTTGTATCTTCACAAAAGACTTCTGATCACACACGCATTAATATCTGCACAAAGCAATCTCTATAAAGACTCCAGATTTGGTGTCAGATTTCAGTACAGTCAAACGCAACGCTGGGAGGAAGGAATCAGGAAGTCAGCTTTATTATTTTATGACGACATTAATTTGAACGAGAGAAAACATACTCGATTTATTTCTATTGGTTTAATCACAAATTCGTCGCTGATAACTCGAGGAATTTTCATGAATTTTAGATCCGGTTTCTGATGATATGGCACGAGACTGGCTGACCCGGGGAGGTGCAGGAAGCCAAGACCCGCCAGGCACACTTCGGGAAAGGCAGCAGGTGAAGAAAAGCCCTAAATCAATACCCAAGCCTGTGGAGGACTCGTGGTGGTGGTAGTGGTGATGGTGGTGGTGGTTTTCGCTGGGAGGAGCTAATATTCTACGTATGAGTGACTGACTGGGCGTGTGAGAGACGTGGAGGGATGACTGAGTTAAGGTGGAAACAAAATAATGTACAGCTGCCTATACCGACTTACGATGAATTTATGAGAAAGGAAAACGAAAGAAAATCTGCAACACATTGTTAAAGGTGTGTACGAATTATGGAGTGATGGTGATGGTGGTGGTGGTGGTGGTGATGGTGATGGTGGTGATAGTGGTGGTGGTGGTGTTAGTGAAGGCGGAGGGCAATTTCAGACATTCTAACAACATTAACATCAGTCTAACGAGGAACTAACCAAGGAGCGGCAGTTGTGCGTAATTATCATCTTGGTACAGCCTTGCAGGACACGGCTGGCACCCCACTCACGTCCCCAAACCTTCACCACTCGTACATTAGACACATTTTCACTCCTCTTGGAAGGGACTGCCGCGGAACAAATTAAGGAGATAATTGAGCATCACATCGTTAAAAGAGAGATCGGGAAGGTTGAAAAAAGTACAAAGAATGTGTATAAAATAGTAAAATAGATAAGTATAAAAAAGTATTATAATAAAGTTTCTCGCTTCCTATTCTCTGTTTTGTCAAGTAGATTGTTTATGGATGAGAACATATTACGACCATATCAGTATTGTGGAAAAAAGTTTGTCTGCCCAATATTCTATATGAGCTTTTTATAATGGCAAATTAATATACTTAGTTTCCCTACAATTACTATTTCTATGAAAGTGGAAGGGCTCCAGCGATAGAAAAATCACATTGATACGAGAATGCTGTTACTGCTTCAATGGAAAGGGAATAAAAAAGCACACAATCTTTTCCCTTTTACAGTTGACTTGATGATTCTTTTATTGAAGTATTTGAATCTCGTGCAGAAAGAAAATCTGAATACGCAATTCGCTCCAAAGTTTACCAATACACACGGGAAACAAGACTATAAAAGACTGACAGAACATGTATCAAATTGACACAAAAGTCTTGCACATCTTGGTGAAGGGGGAGGCGAAGGGAGGGGAAGGGAGGGGAGGCACCTGATGGTCTACACCTGCATTATAAAGGCAGGTGACAGCATGTTGACACAGGCTCACCACCATCCACACCACCATCACCACAACAACCACCATTCACACTCCGCCCACCTACACCATCCACCCACCATTAACACTTCCATCCACATTCACTCTGCCAACACGACCACCATAATCACCGCCAATATTCAACAAAACGACAGCAAAAAAAACAAAAAAAAAAACATTAGTGCCATAGTGGAACAATAAGGGAAGGGAAAGTTTAATAATCACACAAATAACACAGTCAGTATTAGAATAAAGCCAATTAAACAACATCGACCCCGAAAATTGCAATAACAATAATTACGCATCGTTGCTCATTAGATCATGTACAAAATTAACGTTAAAATAAATAAAAAATAAAAAATACATTACAATAATAATCAGAAGAGACATACCTAAAAATATAACGAAAACTATCATTATGAAGGCGTTGTGGAAAGGGTTGGTAAAGAGGATGCAAAGTATAAAGTGCTGATGATATCATATTGGAACCTTTGTACATTGATAAGTCCATTCTTACGTCACAGGACTCTTTGCTTGGTCCACGCTGCACATTTTCTTTACTTTATGAAGGCGGAACGGGACACGAACTCCTTGCCACACACACACACACACACACACACACACACACACACACACACACACACACACACACACACACACACTCACACAGTCAAGGTTATTAATAAAGTCGTGTATATAGTTCATTCCTGCTGTCCACACCCTTGTCTCAGGAATTAATTACATGGAAGAAATTGATACATATTGCTATACATAAGTACCAGACATGAAGGTTTTCGAACATACAACTTTGCTACCACCATAACTACCATCTTCCCCCCCCCCGCCCCCTCTCCAATCTACCTACCGCCAATTACAGTAATTCCTAGTAATAAGCATGGCATATTTCAGTAACAAGGGTGCACTTAAGACTGAATGTTGCCTCCATAAGAAAACAGCATTACGGTAGTTGACTTTGATTATCTCTCTCTCTCTCTCTCTCTCTCTCTCTCTCTCTCTCTCTCTCTCTCTCTCTCTCTCTCTCTCTCTCTCTCTCTCTCTCTCTCTCTCTCTCTCTCACACACACATTCTGAGCACTTTTTTTGGGTATGTGTGTCTGTGAGAGAGTGTTTCTGATAACCAAGAACCTTAGTATATCCGCGTGTCCATCTTACTCCAATATTTTAACATTAACAAGGGAATATTGAGGTGTTCCGATCCTTAGCGGCGCGTGGCCTCAAATAACCAGGATACCGCCAAAGGGGAACATGCGAGCCTATATCACCATCACCACCACCACCACCACCACCACCACCGCACCACCCACGCGTCCTTCCTGTTATGTTGATCTGCATGAAAAAAAAAAAGAAAACTCGCCACAGTAATTAGTTGGCGGTCAATTACGTATTTTCGTTATAATATTCATGTGGGTTAATTATGCTCATATTGATATTCTCGCGTTGAAATTATGACGAAAAAGTTGATTAAAGACTTTAATTTTAGCGTGCATTGAGCTTGACTACTTAAGGATACGTGCCAATGCAGGACAGTACTTTATTTTTTTGTCAGGTAACGTCTGAGTCCAATAAGTATAGTGTCGTGTAGTGTAGTGTAGTGTAGTGTAGTGTATAGTGTTATTTTGTGTAGTGTAGTGTTGTGTACGGGATCACGCAAACCATCATTATAACTTATATAGTGTTTCCTGATTTCGTACTGGGAATCAATGCCATGGGAAAGGGTCTATATATACCCAATGCAATGTTCAGCTACAGGTAAGGTGAGACTCTAAAATTAATTGTCTCACTGAGCAGCCGTTATTTCTGATTGGATTTGCTTATTAAATGTATTTTTGATACCTTATTTTTTGTGAATGAATGAAATTATTCTAATAGTATTTTCTTTTATTAGTCTACATTTATACAATAATAATAGCCTTCGTAACTTGACTGTAAGGGACGCCGAGGTGCTTGTAGCTAGGCGTGGGACGTGCAGAGGCCGGGAAATGGTCAGGAAATAATACCAAAATCGAGTTAAAAAAGACTTAAAGACTAAAACTAAGAATAAAAAAAATAAAAAACAAAAAATCACACTAAAAATACACGAGATAAGAGAACATTATATTCTTAACGACAACAAAAACAGAAAAAAAAAGAAAATAATAGTAGAGGAACGGAAGTCCAGTGTTCACCAACCATAAGTTAGAATTTTACTACGAGCGCAAAACTATAAAATACAAAAAAAGAAAAGAAAAAAAGAACATCGCCACGCAAAAAAAAAAAACACCACCACCATTTCCCATGTTCTGTTACATAGACTATGGCGCTGCGAGAGACCACAACGAAGAAAAAGGTCAGTGTGTTGGAGTAAAGGGTGAAGAAAGGAGAGGAAAGGAAAATGGAAAAATGTTGACGTGTCCTGCATCCTAAGGGTCAGTGTTGTGAGTCAGGTCAGGCGAGGTCACGTCCCGCAGTCCTTGAGCTCCTGGCGTGACTGTTATCTATTGAAGCCACGCACATCCTTCCCTCCCTCCCCCCCCCTTACACCTAACACACACACATTGGAAAAGGGCGAACACAGTTGACAAATATAAAGATAAGTGTTAATGATGCAAAAATAGAAGGATTCGAACGTGCGAGCAGCGATAAAGAAAATGGAAAAGGACTAAAATCAATCGAAAATATAAGACTAGATGTTCGAAAGTTATAAAGAAATTCAGCGCCACAAAACAATGACACATTGGTATAAGGAACAATTTTGAAGACAGTGATTGTATAAGTGTGGTTGTAACAGTGGTTGAGTAAGGAATGTTCATGAATCTAAAACAATGTAAGTTGGATAAATTAAAAAGGGACACACACACACACACACACACACACACACACACACACACACACACACACACACACACACACACACACACACACACACACACACACACACACACACACACACATACACACACACACAAACACACACAAAGCCTATCTGAGTTTTGTGATAGGACAAAATGAGAAATAAGAAGGAACGAAGCTTTCATTTCTACTAAACTTGTGATTAATTGAGAGAAGAAGAAAGGTCACAGTGCATAATAGATGAAGGGAAGAAGGGTAGAGACGAAAAGAAAATATGTTGAATTCATAGTTGGGTACACTTGGCGATAACACATTTTCTCCTTGGTGGCAGCCATAAGGGAGGACTAATATTTTTGAGAAGCTTAAATAAATTATAAAGGCATTAAATCGAAGAAAAGTTAATGTTCCTGATGGTACGGTACTTCAATGTGTCGCAGAACCAAACACGTCATTTCATAACTTGTTCAAATTTTCGCTAATTCAATGATAATTATCAAATCTTTAGAGAAGAGCAAATAAAATGCTCCTTAAAGAAAAGAAAATGGTTGACTTTTCAATCTAAAGAAATAAAAGTTATTCGCAGGATATCAATTGTGAGCTACTTTGGAGTTGGAAAATCTTGTGCCAAAAACTTGTGAACTTTCTCCAAGTCTCATAGATAGTAGAAAAAAGATATGACTGAGTTATGTCTACATTTAAACTTCACGAACGGCTATCGAGCTAAACATGAGTGTGGAATCTCAAGTTAAAGGGACATGAATAACAACAAAGAAATAAGAACCATGATTGTCTCGAAATATTAAGGTTGGATAATGATATGAGACTTACTTACGCTATGCTATTCCTAGTATAGGTAATTAATCTAACAAAAACAGTTAGACGATATAGTTACACGAAGATGTTTGCTGAAGATGTTTTAATCTGAATACCTGTCCATGAAGAAGTATTTAACTGTAAGCTACATGTAATAGTTATCGATAAATATTTTGAATGAGGTGAAATGTGGAAAATGGAGATGAATGCAGAAAAAATATCAAAGAAAGCAAAATGTGATACAAGTTAGTAGGCAAAGCCATTAAGAGCGGAAAGGACGAGGATATGAGTGTAACCATTAACTTCAAACTTTTACGCGAAGATCATATAAAGTATCAGAAAGTATGAAGAAAAGTATATACAGCCAGTAAATAGCTTTCCAAAATGTATCGACGTGGAATTAATTCAGAAATATTACATCATTTATAAGGCCAACGCTGGAACATCATCTCGTTGTGTCGTGTCCATATTTGAGGAAATAAATCAATAACAGAGAAAAGGTGCAAAGGCAAGCCAGCCAAGTGGGCGCCTAGCTTGATAAACCTAAGCAAGGATGAAAGGTTAAAAGGTTAAATCTTCTCACACTGAAAGCAGATAAAAAAGAAAAAGGAGGTATGATAATGATGTGCAAATATGTTACACGAAGGAAATCAACATAAATTATTACATACAACAAGAAAGCAGCGTCTCCTTTACTATTAAAAGCGTAAGGAAAAGATATACGAGAATACTATTGTCACACTAAATTCAGTGACTTGACATCAGATAACATAAATTCTAAGAGCGAGATATACACCCAATAACAAGAAATCGTATGTTGTTGCATTAGTATTAGTATTGGTAGTATTACGAGATGAAACACCACGAACTTGAATTAATCCTGTAGAAATAAAATATAGCAATAACACACACACACACACACACACACACACACACACACACACACACACACACACACACACACACACACACGCACACGCACACGCACTCTCTCCCCCCCACACACCCACACACACTACTCACCACCAGTCATTGCGTCAAAAAGTAGATTACTCAACACCACTCTACTGACGTAACCAAAGCTACATCCACGGCGGTAAAAAGAAGCACCAGGTTTACCAGGACACTATGATGAAAGGCAACCACAATTTTTCCCAGTGTAAAACGGTGCGGCTGCATCGATCAAGCCGCTCGAGGCTGACTCACCACACCAAGGCTCGTGTGGGCGCGGGATCAGACTCACCGCCCTTGCAATATGGTCTTCAGCAGGAGCCTTCACACCAAGGTCATCCGGGATATAAAGGTGACCAAGAGAAGAGGTTAGTTACATCTTGATGAATCCCTCGCAAGGCCTTTGTGCTGAAGGTTCTCCTGTGAGCACCTCCTTGCAATGAAGATACATCAAGTGGGTGCTCTTCTCTTGGGGCTATGTGTAAACGAGGTTCTCTCTCTATCTCTCTATCTCCCTTTGGTCTCTCTCTCTTTCTCTCTCTCTCTCTCTTTCTTTCTTTCTTTCTTTCTTTCTCTCTCTCTCTCTCTCTCTCTCTCTCTCTCTCTCTCTCTCTCTCTCTCTCTCTCTCTCTCTCTCTCTCTCTCTCTCTCTCTCTCTCTCTCTCTTATCTCTCTTTCCTTCCTTAGGTAACTTTTCCTTTTTCCTTACTTCCTCTTTGTCTTCTTACGGGTATTGCTTTTCCTCCATTATCTCTCTCTCTCTCTCTCTCTCTCTTCTCTCTCTCTCTCTCTCTCTCTCTCTCT
>JAXIVD010010412.1:2500-7500 GCA_036785275.1 Cancer borealis
TTCTCCTCCTCCTGGTGTGTTTGTGTTGGTATTTATAGTATACTGTCATTCTTTATTTATTTTTTAACTTATTTTTTTATCTAGCGTTTATTTATCCTTTCAGATTTATATCATATGGTATCGCTAATATATTGAGATTTGTCCTCCACCGTCACTGTCAAATATTTTTTTCTTTCTTCGTCGCATTATTCTTTCTTTTCTTTAATCTTAGGAGACCTTCCACTCAGTTCAAGCATCTTCCATTAATCTCTCTTGTGTGTGTTGATTATAAGCTTTAGAAACCTATTATCCTAACTCCTGGTGATGCATATTTTATTTTGGTAATTGACATAAAAGTTTTGGGGCGAAATTGAAAGGAAGAAAGTTAAAAAGAAGAAAATTGAAAGCGTCTAAAATCAGGGATGAAAGGAATCGTGTTAGAGAAGAATTCTATTTGCTGACTGAAAAGCCGAACAACTTGACCTTACCATCACGAAAAATGTCTGTCCGGGTGAATGTAATTTTGAAAGATCGAAGGGCTGGTAGGTCAGGACGGACGGCGAAGAGTGACAATGGCGACGTGGTGGAAGAGGAATACAAACACAAAGAAACACAAAGGAAGAACAAACAGCAGAAGACTTATTGGTACTTACGATGCTATTTGAGATAAACTACCACCCAACCACCTATCCAACCACCTAACCACCCAACCACCTATCCAACCACCTATCCAACCACCTAACCACCCAACCACCCAACCACCTATCCAACCACCTAACCACCCAACCACCTATCCAACCACCTAACCACCCAACCACCTATCCAACCACCAAACCACCCAACCACCTATCCAACCACCCAACCACCTAAGCTCGTAGGGATTTCAAGGGACTGTACATTATCTAATCTATCAGTAGGAAGCGGAGGAGATGGTGATGATGGTGGTGGTGATGGTGGTGGTTGTAGTGATGGTGGTGGATGTATAGTGAAGAAGGAAAAAGTAGATTGAAAGGAGCAAATGATAGAGGAAGTAGAATGTGAAGATAAAAAGATGTGGAGTTGATGATGATGATGATGATGATAAAAAACAAGAAAAACGAAGAGGATCAAGAATAAGGGAAAAGAGGAATAAGAATAGAAAGAAAGAAAAAAGAGTAAAAGAACAAAAGGAAGACTAAAAAGAAAGAAAGAAGAAGATAAAGGAGTTGATGACAAGAAAGAAAAAAAAAAGACCAAGAAAAATGGTCAAACTTCTTATTCTGACAGAGCCGTGAGTTTTATTTCCATGGTGAGTGAGTGTGTCTTGCCTTGACATTCCCGGGTTGTGAATAGGTGATGAGCGCGAGGTTCTATGCTTAACCTTCTGTTGGCGGACAGCAGCATGGTCTCGTGGCTAATTTAGTGTTGCCTTTTGAAGTTGAAAAACGGTGCATCATTTATCCTGAGCTTTTTTTTGTTTGTGTGCGTGTGTGTGTGTGTGTGTGTGCGTGTGTGTGTGTATGTGTGTGTGTGTTTGTGGAAGCGGATGGTCTCATGACTCTATAAAAGGACGCTATTTTATGCATGAGGTTCCGGTGCTGAGCTGGTTCTGTGCATGTGTGTGTGTGTGTCTGTGTGTGTTTGTGTGTTTGGGTGTGTTTTGAGATATAGTACAGCTAAAAAAGGATATATTAGTAAATAAACAAACATAGGAGTGGAATTAAAAGACACGAGACATAATAACACAACTCCAGGTAACACGTCTTAATTAAACTTCCTGACACCTGCCTGTTGTCCCGTCTCGAACCAGGTGCTTTTCGGGGAAAGATCAGTCGGTGTTGAAGCAACCTGTCACGGATGTTCAGGAATATACTTGTGTTTTTGTGTTGAGTAAAGAGCGAGGGGGAAGAAAGATGAAAGGAAGAGGTGTAGATTGTTGTACACTCTCTCTCTCTCTCTCTCTCTCTCTCTCTCTCTCTCTCTCTCTCTCTCTCTCTCTCTCTCTCTCTCTCTCTCTCTCTCTCTCTCTCTCTCTCTCTCTCTCTCTTTCTCTTTCTTTGGTGCTGGTAGAGGCGACGCTGTGACGCTGGAAAATCATATATTCCAGGTCAGAATGGTTCTTGCTTCCTACTGCCGTTTGCTTACTCCGCTCTGCTTAACGTTTTTCTTGCTCGCTCTCTCTCTCTCTCTCTCTCTCTCTCTCTCTCTCTCTCTCTCTCTCTCTCTCTCTCTCTCTCTCTCTCTCTCTCTCTCTCTCTCTCTCTCTCTCTCTCTCTCTCAACTTGTCTCCTTGTTTTATAATCACCTTTGTTGCCGTTGTTGTACTTTCCTTGTCCTCATCCATTTTTTTTTTTTTTTGTCATAGCTCGTTATCATTTCATTTTTGTCGTCATCGTTGCCTTCGTCACCTTTTATTTTCTCCTCTTCCTCCTTCTCCTCCTCTTCCTCTTCCTCCTCTTCCTCTTCCTCTTCCTCTTCCTCTTCCACCGCCAACCTACAACACTTCGATGTCACCTGTCACTTCACGCTAACGACCAGATGACAGACACAGCCTCTCTAACCCTCAGTGTGTGTGTGTGTGTGTGTGTGTGTGTGTGTGTGTGTGTGTGTGTGTGTGTGTGTGTGTGTGTGTGTGTGTGTGTATGTGTGTGTGTGTGTGTGTGTGTGTGTGTGTGTGTGTGTGTGTGTGTGTGTGTGTGTGTGTGTGTGTATGTGTGTGTGTGTAGGTGTGTGTGGACCTTTGCCATCCACTAGCACGGCTTCTGGTGACGTTCGTGACCGTCTCTCTTGCCTCATAAACTCACAAATTATCCCGCGGTGGCGACCATTCCTACTGTATAACATTAAGGCCGGGACGAGGTCAGGGTTTGCCAAGCGAGGAACCGACGCATGACACTCCCTCACCCTCCCTCCCTTTCTCCTCTCCTGCTACGTTTGTTTCATGAGGAGAGAGAGAGAGAGAGAGAGAGAGAGAGAGAGAGAGAGAGAGAGAGAGAGAGAGAGAGAGAGAGAGAGAGAGAGAGAGAGAGAGAGAGAGAGAGAGAGAGAAATAAGATGAAAAAAAAAAAAGAGAGAAGAGAGAGATTTGTGATTCAGATGTGGCGGGAATGATGTCGTGGAACCCAAAAAGAAGGAGACTGGTGGGGCGTTCCGGACGGCTACGCGCATAATGCAGTTTGTGGATTTGATTCGAGTTTTATTTGGGGGATCAGAGGGGAAGGAGAGAAGGTCCCCGAGGTATATCCAACTTGAGGGAGGGAAGAAAGAATCTACGACGCCCGCACAGCATCGGCTTTAAGTGTGTCTCCCTGGCCGACTGACGAGAGCCTCAGTGGGATGAGGCTGGGATTGGGCTGGTCATGACTCCCTTCCCTTCCCTTCTCTTCCCTTCCCTTCCCTTCCCTTCCCTTCCCTTCCCTTCTCTTCCCTTCCCTTCCCTTCCCTTCCCTTCCCTTCCCTTCCCTTCCCTTCCCTCTCTCGCTCCAGCCCGACGCATCATATCGTGTCGTGGTGTATGTTTGTCCCTCTTTTTTCGTTTCGTTAAATAATTCCTGCTGCTTTTTTGATTTGGTGGTGATGGTGGTGGTCCTTGCTATACATCATACATACATAGTGTCACATGTGGTTTCTAGTGTGTGGTATGGTGTTGCTGTATCACTTATTGGACATTACTTTGGTGTATAAGCACGAGTAATATGTTAGTAGTCATTGTCTCGTGTTGTAGAGTGAAGTACTATCTAGCATGGTGATGATTGTTGCTTCTTAGAGCGGGTAATTACTGCTCTATACTTTGTCCCACTTTTTCAAGCTGCCTCATGTCTTTGGTAGCGTCTGCTGTGTGGTCACCTTGTCTTTATGTGACGGGCGTTGTACTCTTCCTTGTCTGTTACGCCAATCACTGCCTCTCCGTCACTGCAAGTTACTACCACTCTACAAACAGATAGATGTTGGGTAATACGTGCAGGTGAACGAAAGTGCAATTTATGACCTACATATATCAAACTCTTTTTATTTATCCCTGAATATTTTACTTTTGAGGTATTTATAATATGAACGAATATTCTTACATAAAAGAATGAATAGGATTTAAAAGTAGTATTGTATTAGTTATGTTTTTATTCCTGTTGAGAGATTATGTATTCTACTTTTTCTTAAACTTTATTGTTCTCACTAAAAGATGTTTGTTTAGTAAAAGTTACACACAAATGCAAAAAAAACGGATATACATACAAACAGACAGACAGAGAGACAGCCAGACATACAGACATATATATAGATGGATAGAGAAAAGGACGAATAGAAGGATGGATAGAGAGAGAGAGAGACAAACAGACAGATACAGCCAGCCACCAGACATTCATATAGCACTGATAAGAGATCGAGGGGGACATGTTTTCTCGCTCATCTTTGCCCTTTCCTCTACCACGATGGAGGATGTGAGAGAAGGAGATGGGGGCGTCTCTCCCTTCCCTCCCTTACTGTGGGTGGCGCTAGAATCCAAACTTGTGACGTCATCGGCGCAGCGACCTCTGAGTGGCTGGGGTGAAAAGGTCTATCGATCGGGCGACCTCGACTGCAACGGCGGCGATTCCGTCCAGCGATTTGTGTCTAATTTTACCCCGAGCGTGTGGCGGCGGGGCGGCGTGGGGCTGTGGCGGGGATGCTGCTGGAGGCCGTTGAAGGTGTCTCGTAGTGGTCCCGGCAGGAGGAGGCCGACACAGACCCTCAAGGAGAATTGTAACAGCCGAATGACAGCCCCAGTTGTCCTCCCCCCGTCATCCCTCGACCCCTAAACCTCAATTAGTAGTCAACAAAATGGCCGTCTCGAGGAAACGCCATGGTTATCGTGGGTCCATCGGGGAAGTAGAGCGGCCTATCCACACACTGCACGCGCACGCACACGCACGCAAACACACACACACACACACACACACACACACACACACACACACACACACACACACACACACACACACACACACACACACACACACACACACACACACACACATACACACACAGGAGCGCGTCTTAAATGTATC
>JAXIVD010010413.1:0-13420 GCA_036785275.1 Cancer borealis
GTGGTGGTAGTGTGTATGTGTGTGTGTGTGTGTGTGTGTGTGTGTGTGTGTGTGTGTGTGTGTGTGTGTGTGTGTGTGTGTGTGTGTGTAAAATGGATTAAAGAGAAGACGTCGAGGGGGATCGTGCGCCCCTCACGCCCCGCCCCCCTTCCGCAGGTCGAGTAGTGATTCCCCTTAGAGTTTTATTCTGGGGGGGGAGTTAACCTAATTTTTTTGTCCTATTCTGTTTTTGCTTTTTTTAGGAAAGGGAAGAAATAGTGAAATAAAATGGGAGAGAAAGAAATGGGAAAGTTAAAGAAGGGAAATAGGGTAGACGATAAAGGGAAAGAGGAAAGGGAAGAATGCAGGGGAAGGGATAGTGTGTGTGTGTGTGTGTGTGTGTGTGTGTGTGTGTGTGTGATTGTGTGTGTGTGTGTGTGTGTGTTTTCATTCTCTTCTTCTTTATTGGTGTTCTTTTAATCACCTTTTTTCTCCTCCTCCTCCTCCTCCTCCTCCTCCTCCTCCTCCTCCTCCTCCTCTTTTTCTTTTTCTTGTTCTTCTCCATTTTATTTTGTTCTACATCATTATCATCATCATCTGCTTCTTTTTCTCCTTCTTCATTATTGTGTTCTTCCTCTCACTCCTCCTCCTCCTCTTCCTCTTCCTTTTCTTCTTCCTAATGTTCTTTTTTTTCCCTTTCCTGTCCTCGTCTTCGTTTTCGTCTTTTTTCTTCTTTGTCGTCGTTACCGTCTTCATTTTTTTGTCTTCGTTCTCGTCTTCGTGTTCGTCCTCGTCTTAATTCTCGTCTTCATCTTCGTCTTCATCCTCGTCGTCGTCTTCATCTTCTTCATCCTCGTTATCGTCATCCTCGTCCTCGTTCTCAAAGTGACGAAATAAGTCATCTGCTGTTCTGTTTGCTTACCTCACCGACCTACGGAGAGAGAGAGAGAGAGAGAGAGAGAGAGAGAGAGAGAGAGAGAGAGAGAGAGAGAGAGAGAGAGAGAGAGAGAGAGAGAGAGAGAGAGAGAGAGAGAGAGAGAGAGAGAGAGAGAGAGAGGAGAGAGAGAGAGAGAGAGAGAGAGAGAGAGAGAGAGAGAGAGAGAGAGAGAGAGGAGAGAGAGAGAGAGAGAGAGAGAAAGAGAGTTCCATATTCGTAATCCAGTTTGTCGTTTTGGTTCACTTGACATGACCTCATCTGACCTCGCTTGGGCCTGGTCAAGAACACAACACTGACTCCCTCCCTCCCTCCCCCCCCTTCTCACCCTTCACCCTCAAAATATTTACCCAGAATGCACTTGAAATTTGTGATATTGAAATTAGTATGATTTTTTTTTTATTATTATAGTTAGAAGTGTAATATTTAAGGTGTTTGATTGTTTGTTTGTTTTTGTTCTTCCTTCCTTCTGTTTCCTTCTTTCTGTTCTTTTTCCTCTTTCTTGTATTCTTTCTTTTTTTATCTTGTTTTCTTTTCCTCTCGTCTCTCCTTCTGTCTCTTCTTTCCTCTTTTCCTTTTATCCCGTCTTCGTTCACCTCTTTTCCTCTACTTCTCTATCTGTTATCCCTTGTCTCTCTTCTTTACCTCTTCTTTTCTCATCCTTATCTGTTTTCTTTTCTCTTTCTATCCTCTTATTCCTGTTTCTTCTTTTCCTCCATTTTTTCCTCCATTTTTTTCCTCCTTTCTACTCTACATTGCCTTCCCATTCTCTCCTGTTCTCTCCCTGATTCCTCTTCTTCCCTTCTGTTCCCTCTTCCCTCCTCCTCGTTCCCGGTGTTGTAGTGTTGAGGTCTTCGCTTGAGGAGAAGAAGGAGGAGGAGGAGGAGGAGGGTGTGAGAATGCACTAATAACATTGTTTGTGGGTGAGGTTGTTTGTGGCTTGCTTTGTTGTTTGTTCCGTGGTGGTGGTAGTGGTGGTGATGGTGGTGGTGGCGGTGGTGGCGGCGGCGGTGGTGGTGGTGGTGGTGGTGGTGGTGGTGGTGGTGGTGGTGGTGGTGGGAGGTTCCTCATGAAGTCTTAAGGATGACTGTCACTCCGCCGCCACACCTGCACCGCTCCACCACCACCACCACCACCACCACCCACAGCATCACACGCACATACACCAACACCACCACACGCAACATCAACGTAGAGCTACACCACGTACACACCATCCACATACAAGACATTCATAGGGTTGCACATAACACACACACACACACACACACACACACACACACACACACACACACACACACACACACACACACACACGCGCACACACACACACACACACACACACACACACACACACACACACACACACACACACACACACACACACACACACACACACACACACACACACACACAGCTATTCCTGCAGACTCGTACCATCTAGGATACTCTTTGCTGTGTCTTTAATTCATGTATTGCTGTGCTTGCTGTGTTGAAGCCCCGCAGCCTCCACATAGCAATGGTGTACTAATGGGATGTGGTTTTTTTTCCAGTTTGCAACTTCGTGTGTCACGACAAATGCCAAAAGACGGTTGTGTCGCCATGCTCCAGCGTGGCCTCAACCCTGGTGAAGGTGAGTGTGTGTGTGGTGTGTGTGTGTGTGTGTGTGTGTGTGTGTGTGTGTGTGTGTGTGTGTGTGTGTGTGTGTGTGTGTGTGTGTGTATCTCCCCCTTAACCCCACCCGTGTCTGGTTTTATGTACGTCCTCGCCCTTCCCCTCAAAGTGTGTTCGTTCCTCCTTTACTCCCGTCTCTCCCCCTCACCTGTCCTCCAGCATCGCCCCCCCGCCCCGCCCCCCCTGTCCCTGATGGTCACCTTACCCGCCACGCTGGTCACACAGACTCACTTCAATGCGATGTTTGTTGTATTTCACAGAAGATGAAGTTTTTTAGTTCAAGCATATACGTCATTGAGTTTTATCCAATTTTTCAAACTTGATTGCCGCCACAGTTGTATGTTCTGTTATTTTTTTATTTTCTTATTCATATATACAAATGTTGACTTTAAAATAATTATCAATTTTTTATGAAATATACCAGTTGTCTGTCAGTGTTATGTGTTCCTTTAGAGTTGACAGTTTCTTATATGCATAAAGTAACACTCACCGCTGGTTCAGTCTTCTATCCATGCATTACTTGGCAACACTTTATCACGACACGCGCGATGCTCATCCTTATAAGTTCATTAAAGTGCAAGGTGTTCGCGTGCTCTTATCACACAGACACACACACCCTTTACTGCACTCTGTCTTGCACCGCCCTAACCTAATCTCACCTCACCTCACCTCACCTTCTCTTACACGTGTTCATCCTCTCTCTCCCACACACACACTCACTCAGCCTCACACACTGATCACTTAGCCTGGTGTGCGTGCGTCCTTGGTAGGTGTGTGGGACAGGTGACATGGGGATAGGTGTTACAAGTGTTCCAAGTCACGCATTCATCCATTTCACTCTCCATAGTTATTTGGTTTCCTCCCATGTCATTTGTCACTCATTACAGCTTTGAATGTGATTGTTTGAACACCTAGAGCCTTGTTTCTTGGCCCTGGGTGGTAATGTGTGCTTGACGTAGTAGTTACTGAATGGGATTGGATTGTATCGTGTTTAGTGTCTTATGTTATAGTGGTAAAGTATAGGAATTCATCGATTTCTCTTAACAATTGACAATTTCTAAAGATAATCTAATTTGATAAAGCCTCTACAGTTGTCAATTTTAAGAATGTATTGTACTATATTATTTATCAATGAATTATTTTATATCTTCATTTATTATCTTACAATGAATATCTGTTTCAAGGACATTTTAATATCAATCCATCTTTCATTTCTATCTGTCTATTCTTCGTTTATTCTTTTCCTACTCTTCCTCTTTCTTCTCCTTACTTTCCCTTTCCATTTCCGTCTGTGCCCACCTCCTCCCTTCCATTCCCTTCCTCTCTTCCCTCCGTACCCTCATTCTGTCGTATCTATCCATTCATTTTTCGCTCCTCCGTGCTTCCTTCCTGTCTTTCTGTCCCTTCTTTCTCTTCTCTCCCGTACCTTCATCCTGTTCATTCTGTCCCTTCCTCTTTCCCTTCCATACCTACTGTCCTTCTTGGCACTTTTTTTCTTTCCTCCTTCGTATCCTCTTCCTTCCTTTCTGTCCACTTATTTCCCTGCCCTGTGCCCGCCCCGTCACAGCCTAACCTAACCTAACTCTACTTCGCCCGCAGACCCCGGTGGCTCACTGTTGGTCGGAGCCGATACACGTTCGGCGCCGACACTGTAATGTTTGTCGCAAGAAGCTGGACGACACACTGGCTTTAAAATGTGAAGGTGAGTGTGTGTGTGTGTGTGTGTGTGTGTGTGTGTGTGTGTGTGTCTTTTTTTTTTTTTATGATAATCTATCTGTTTTTTCTGTTTTTTTATCTGTCTAGCTCTGTTTGTATATATGTATGTCTCTGTTTGTTTGTCTTTTTATCTATCTATCTATCTAGCTAGTTATCTATCTGTCAATTTGTTCTACACTATTGTATTATATTCCTTTTACAGAAATTTATTATATGTTTTATGTTATAAGGTTATGAAAGTGTATCTGTATTACCTGTGTATTAATTTATATATTGTCTTCCTACATTAGTTGTTTATATTTTAGTTGTATATTATAAAGTCACACCTGAAGATAATTAATAATTCTACAAGCTCTGATAAGCAAAGATTCAGGGATTTAGGATTAAGATTAAGCAGGAATTTTAGGCAGTAAACAAGGATTTAAAGATCCAATAAGCAAGGATTTAAGGTTCCAGTAAGCAAGGATTTAAGGTTCCAATAAGTAAGGATTTAAGGTTCCAGTAAGCAAGGATTTAAGGTTCCAGTAAGCAAGGATTTAAGGTTCCAATAAGCAAGGATTTAAGGTTCCAATAAGCAAGGATTTAAGGTTCCAGTAAGCAAGGATTTAAGGTTCCAATAAGCAAAGATTTAAGGTTCCAATAAGCAAGGATTTAAGGTTCAAGTAATCAAGGATTTAAGGTTCCAATAAGCAAGGATTTAAGGTTCCAGTAAGTAAGGATTTAAGGTTCCAGTAAGCAAGGAATTTAGAGTTCCATTAAGAAGAAATTTAGGGTTCCAGTAAGTAAGAATTTGGGTATTCCAGTAAGCAAGGATTTAAGATTCCAGCAAGCAAGGATTTAGGATTCCAGCTAGCAAGGATTTAAGATTCCAGTATTCAGTTAGTTTCTCTTTATGAAACACACACACACACACACACACACACACACACACACACACACACACACACACACACACACACACACACACACACACACACACACACACACACACACACACACACACACACACACACACACACACACACACACACACACACACACACACATACACACGTCTTAACACCCTCCTTGTGCTTGTGTTACAGTGTGTGAATACTACGTGCACGTGGACTGCGAGGACTTCGTGGTCCCCAACTGCAAGGACTGTGCCATCTTTATCCTGGACAAGACTCTTCCGCAGGTGGTCCAACGACACGCCTGGCGCGAAGGAAACCTACCTACGAACTCAAAATGTGTGGTGAGTGCTGATGGTGTTGTGGTGAAGGGTGGTTGGTGAGGGTGTTGGGGACTGGTATCTTTTGGTAATGGTGTTGGTAGTGGTGGTGGTAGATGTGTTAGTGGTGCTGGAGGAAGAGGAGGAGATGGTGGTGGTGGTGGTGGTGGTGGAGTAAATGAAGATGTGATGGTGGAGAGTAATGGCCGTGGTGAGAGGAAAGAGTGCAGGAGGAGGAAGAGGAGGAGGAGGAGGAGGGGGAGGAGGAGGAGGAGGAGAAGGAGGAGGAGAAGGAGGAGGAGGAGGAGGAGGAGGAGGAGGAGAGTTAATGATGGAGAGCCAGATGTGGAAGAAGAAAAAACAGGAGAAGGAAAGAGAAGATGGAACAAGAGGAGGAGGAGGAGTTAGAGGAAGAGGAGGAGAAGGAGACATGAGGAAAAAGCAAAGTAAATGGAGAAAAGAAAAGAAGGTTGAGACACACACACACACACACACACACACACACACACACACACACACACACACACACACACACACACACACACACACACACATACAGGTGATAGAGTGTGTACAAGGGTGTTACTCGTTAGGATGTTATGCTGTAAGGGTGTGGTGGTGTTACAGGTGGACAAGAAGACATGCTGGACGGCCGAGTGCTTGGCAGGACTGCGGTGCGAGTGGTGTGGGTACACTGTGCACGCCAGCTGCGTCAACAGGGTGCCCGAAACCTGCACCTTTGGACTACTGGAACCCATCATGCTGCCCCCGAGTGCTGGTGAGTCGATGCACTCACACACACACACACACACACACACACACACACACACACACACACACACACACACACACACACACACACACACACACACACACACACACACACACACACACACAACACACTTACCCTTTCCTCCCTTTCAGCCCCAACACACTCAAACACACTGTACTCCCCCAACACACTCAAACACACACACACACACACACACTCACTCTGTACTCCTCCAACACACTCAAACACACACATTCACACTGTACTCCCCCAACACACTCAACACACACACACACACACACACACACACACACACACACACACACACACACACACACACACACACACACACACACACACACACACACACTCACTCTGTACTCCTCCAACACACTCAAACACACACACTCACTCTGTACTCCTCCAATACACTCAAACACACACATTCACACTGTACTCCCCCAACACACTCAAACACACACACTCACACTGTACTCCCCCAACACACTCAAACACACACACTCACACTGTACTCCCCCAACACACTCAAACACACACACTCACACTGTACTCCCCCAACACACTCAAACACACACACACACACACTCACACTGTACTCCCCCAACACACTCAAACACACACTCACACTGTACTCCCCCAACACACTCAAACACACACACACACACACACACACACACACACACACACACACACACACACACACACACACACACACACTCACTCTGTACTCCCCCAACACACTCAAACACACACACCCACACTGTACTCCCCCAACACACTCAAACACACACACACACTCATTCTGTACTCCCCCAACACACTCAAACACACACTCACACTGTACTCCCCCAACACACTCAAACACACACACACACACACACACACTCACTCACTCTGTACTCCCCCAACACACTCAAACACACACACTCACACTGTACTCCCCCCATACACTCATCCCTTCCGCCTCTCCCACCCTGAACAGTGAGCATCCCACGCACAGAAGTCCCGATGGAAGCAATTATTGGCGTGCAGAACAGGAGGAAGGACACGCTATCCCGCGAATGTACGTGTACGTGTTCCTGGTAATAGTAGTAGTAGTAGTAGTAGTAGTAGTAGTAGTAGTAGTAGTAGTAGTAGTAGTAGTAATAGTAGTAGTAGTAGTAGTAGTAGTAGTAATAACTGTAGTAAATCTATTGTTGTTGTTGTTGTTGTTATAGTAGTAGTAATAAATTTGTTGTTGTTGTTATGGTATTAATAATAATAGTAGTAGTAGTAGTAGTAGTAGTAGTAGTAGTAGTAGTAGTAGTACTTTTACTGTAATTGCTATAATGATAGAAGAATATGAATATTTTACCTCATATTCCACTAGGCTTCCTCCCTTCCTCCTCCTTACCATTCCAGTCCCTCTATGTTTCTCTCTTCCTGTCTTCCTCTTGCCCTCCTCATACATTTCCTTCCTCCTTCTTGTTCTTTTAGCCCCTCCACACCTCTCTCTTCCCTTGTCTTCCTCCTTTTCTTCCTCCTGCTTCCTGCTTCCTGTCTTTTCCATGTCCTCTCTTCCTTCCTTCCTTTCTTTCATGTCTTGTCCATGCCCTATGTTCCTCCTTCCCTCCCTCCCTCCCTCCCTTCCAGCCCCCGTTCCCCCCTTCCTGCTTGTCCTGCCACTAACCCTTGCCGTGCCTCAACCCGCAGCAAGGAGCATCTCTGAGGAATTCGTGAGTGAGGGCAACAAGGCGCGTGAGGCTGAGGAACCGGCCATGAGGGAGAGATCCAAGGACAGGGACGAGAAGGATGAAGGTAAGGACTCAGGAAGGACATGGGTGGATGGATGGATGGATAGTTGGATGGTTGGATATAAGATACACTGCATACATGGATGGTGGATAGAAGGGTTAAATGAGGAGTTGGCTTGTTATCTGTTATCCGTTTCCCTTTTTTTTTTTACTCTCTTACTCCCTCACTCCCTCACTCCCTCCCTTTGCCCTTTGAACAGAGGTAGTGAAGGTGTTTGACGGTAACAGCTCCCAGAGGCGCCGTATGTTCCGCCCGGTCACCATCTCCAAAACAGCCTCTGTGTCCGAGGTTCTGACGGCGGCGCTGCGTGCGTTCCATCTGCCGCAGGAGGTAGGCAACACCTTCCTGACGGACGCCTCTGCTGCCGAGGAGACGGAGCTCACCGATGCTTTGCCGGTGTCCAAACTCACACGTCGGGATGGCAAGCGTCCGGCGGTGTTCCTCAGATACAGGTGAAGATCCTTAATGATTGATTGATTGATTTACCTGGGTTTTAGTGCTTCAATCTGTACTATTTCTACCTCCTCCTCCTCCTCCTCCTCCTCCTCCTCCTCCTCCTCCTCCTCCTCCTCCTCCTCCTTGTATTCTTTCATATTATTTTTATATGTATACGTTATCTTATTTTCTCTGTTTATGTCTTCATTATTTCATTATTCCTCTCTATGCATCTGGATCCTCCCTCCAATCCTCCCTTTCCACCTTTACTCTCCCAACTCCCGTATCTCCCTCCCGTCCTCCCTTTGGGTTTACTTACTTCCTTGTGTAGCCCCTCCCTCCCTCCCTCCCTCCCTCCCTCCCTCCCTCCCTCCCTCCCTCCCTCCCTCCCTCCCTCCCTCCCTCCCTCCCTCCCCTCCGCCCCTCCATGTTTTGCTTATCTCTCTCAGTTCCTCCTCCTTCACACCTTGTTTACTCATCTCTCGTGTGGGGCGGCCAGGCAGGTGTGATGACGTGTGTGTGTGTGTGTGTGTGTGTGTGTGTGTGTGTGTGTGTGTGTGTGTATAATGCTGACATATTATAATAACCACATCCATGTTATCTTGACGAACTACATGATGATAAACCATATATGTGTGTACTTACATGTGTGTGTATGTGTGTGTGTGTGTGTGTGTGTGTGTGTGTGTGTGTGTGTGTGTGTGTGTGTGTGTGTGTGTGTGTGTGTGTGTGTGTCTCTTTGCGTCGTGTAGGGAGAAAGGCAACGACGAGGGTCAGATCCACGTCTACCCATCACGTCTGGGCGGCACCGTGGGGGTAGAACACACCGTGCTGCCCGTTACCTCCCACACCTGCGTCACTGAAGTCATCTCCCTCGCACTCAACAAGTTCGACCTCCCTACCGCCAACCCCGAGGACTACCGCTTGGTGGAGGTCATGCTGGACAAGGGAGGTGAGTGCCCAGTCCTCAATGCCAAGCCTACACACGTTTATATATTCGCTCACCTATTAATTAATACCCAGCGTGTTTTATAGGACTTTGTGAGCACTGCGAGGATGAGTTTGGTGTTTAAGAGAAGCTGTGGCATATGGAATGGAAGGAAAGATAATGAAATAGAAGGGATAGAGGGTAAGAGAAGGATTGAAAGGATAGTAGATAGTTAATTTGTGGTCTGCTCGTCTAGCGTTACGTGTTTTTTTTTTTTTTATGTAAAACTGAGGCAGTAGTGGGACTTGAGAGAGAGAGAGAGAGAGAGAGAGAGAGAGAGAGAGAGAGAGAGAGAGAGAGAGAGAGAGAGAGAGAGAGAGAGAGAGAGAGAGAGAGAGAGAGAGAGAGAGAAAAGAGAGAGAGAGAGAGAGAGAGAGAGAGGGGTGAAGTGTGCATTTAACCTGGACGGGTCTAAAGATCTTCACAATAATCAATATCAGGTCACGTCTCACCTTTGCAAAATAAGAAGAAAAAAAATCGTGTCTGCGCCTTTGTGACTGGAGGAGGAGTGAGCAGGAGTGGTCTGGAGTGGGTGGTGGTGGCGGTGAGCTGCAGGGGACGAGGGCGGACCGGAGTAGGCGAGGTAAGGTAGACATAGAGAATAAAGTAAAGAAATAAGAGTTTTGGTGAGCAGCTGCAGATGGTGAGTGCTGGAGTAATGGGATGGGGACGGGGGTTGGGGGGGGAGCAGGAGTGGGTGGGAGTAATTTAAAGTATGTGGTGATGTCTTGGTGTAGGTGTTCATAGGGTTTAATGGGTAGGTGTGGGCTGGTGTTAGTTGTATGGGTGGAAGGTGAAGGGCCACGTGGTACTAAGTGACTCTTTTCTTTCTTGTTAAACGCGGCGTGAAGTGTCCGTAGATGGTGTGTGTGTGTGTGTGTGTGTGTGTGTGTGTGTGTACGGGTGAATGAAGCAAAGAGAGAGAGAGAGAGAGAAAAAAAATGTATCACTCTTGTACTGTTCCATCAACAACAGCAGCAACAAAAACAACATAATTACAACACCAATTAATATATACTACTATTACTACCACTACCACTTTTACTATTATTACCACTACTATTATTACTACTACTACTACTACTACTACTACTACTACTACTACTACTACTACTACTACAACTACAGTCAACCATTCTTACACACATATATACATACAAAACCTTTACCACTCCGCCCCGCCCCGCACAGTATCGGAGAGGGTGATGGAGAACAGCGAGCGTCCTTGGGAACTCCTGAAGGCTGTGGCGCGGGAGAGCGTGAGGCAGATGGAGATGATGCGCTTCTATCTTCAGTTAGCCAAGGACCCACACGGCTCCAGCATCGCCCTCTTCGTCGGTAACCTTCCCCCGAACCTGTCACAGCGGCAGTATGACAATATCCTGAGTGACATCCTTGGAAACGGTGAGGGTGTGTTAGTCTTCCCGGGTATGTGGTGTGTGGGTGTGTTGCTTTGTTGTTGTGGGCGTGGCTAAGTGTGATGTGGATGAGATGACTGTGTAAGTGACAATTTAAGTACCACAGTAACTCTTCTTCTTCTTCTTCTCCCTGCCACCGTACCGCCTTCACCACCATCACCGCCATTATCACCATTAGCTGCCGGATATAAGTACTCTAGCATCGGTCCCATCTATTACGAGTACGGCTCAATGGTCATCACGTACGAGGACTCAGACCTGGCGGTGCGAGCCTTCTACACCCTGAGGGAATCCCGCTACGACGACAAGACTCTGCTGGGTGAGTATACTTGCTGCATCATGCTGTATAACTATCACATCATTACCAATAGGATTTATCTTCCATATACAATCCATTTATGTGCTAGTGACTATTTACTTGTCATCACCGTCAGCGTCTTATTAAGCATGTCGCACACAATGCACGGAAAAATAATGTGTTTGGAAAGTGATGAGGGAGAAAGGAAATATTATACGTAATTTTCTTTTCAAAATCATCTGAACACACACTATACCATCTGTCACGCCTCACACGGCCTGCCTTCCCCTTCCTCCCCAGTGATGCTGCTACCCAACGTACAGCCGCAGCTTATCCCTGATGGCGTTCAGCCGCTGCTCGTGTTCGTCAACGTCAAGTCTGGCGGGTGTCAGGGCCTGCAGCTGATCCACTCCTTCAGGAAGCTCCTCAACCCTTACCAAGTGTTCGATCTTGATAACGGAGGACCACTTCCAGGGTGAGTCACGTTCTGGTGCAGGGAATGTAAATCCTGCCTTCCCTTCCTACCACTTGGACGCCTTCAAAGGGGGAAGTAATAGATCACTTCAGGAAATACATTCACTTTCAATATTCATATCTTTACGTAGCGTTGCAGTGTAGTTTTCTCCTTTGTTTTAAGCCATCAACAGAAAAGAAGATATGCAAATAATGATAATAATAGGAGCCAAAACAGGTAACATCTCACTCCCACTACTGAGTGTCCCCACCGACCCTTCACCCTTGACACATGCACTGCCTCCCTTCCCCTCCCCTCCCCTCCCCTCATTCACTTCACGCCCCCCCTCCCCCACCAACAGGCTGTACGTGTTCCGGAAGGTCAAGAGCTACAAGATCCTGGTGTGCGGCGGGGACGGCACCATCGGGTGGGTGTTGCAGTGCCTGGACAACGTGGGACAGGACTCAGAGTGCGAACACCCCGCCTGCGCCATCGTCCCACTGGGCACCGGCAACGACCTGGCCCGTGTGCTGCGCTGGGGCCGGGCTACAACGGCGGCGAGGACCCCATCAACCTGCTGAAGGACGTGATCGAAGCCGATGACGTCAGGCTCGACCGCTGGACTGTGGTCTTCCACGTGGATGAGAAAATGGAAGAAAAACCCACACAGACCAACTCCCACTGGTAAGTTATGTACAAAAAAACAACTTAATGTGACCTTAGTCGGTTAATACTACTACTTTTACTACTACATCTATTGCTTCCCCTCCTCCTCCTCATCCCCACATACACTGCCTCACACCCTCGTCTTCCCGCCCCCCCCAGCCGGCTCCACCAGTGAGGACAACACTCAGATCTTCGTCATGAACAACTACTTCGGTATCGGCATCGAGGCGGAACTTTGCCTCGACTTCCATAACGCCCGCGAAGAGAACCCTAACAAGTTTAACAGCAGGTGAGCGGCAGCGTGGTAGGGTAATGAAGTAAAAAGAAGCGAGGAGAGTATTGGATTCAATGAAGAATATAATGAAGGGGTTTATTGAGGATGATAGTGTTGGCAGTAGTGTAAGGGGATTAATAAGTGAAGGGGAATGAAGAAGTGAATAATAATAGGTGAAGAGACATTAGGTAAAGTTATTCATTAAGTGACTGTTTATTTGAGGTTATTAACAGCTGGTGAATTGATTATTTATTGGTGAAGGAAAGACAACAGATGATAGCAGGTGAAAATACTATCTTGAGGCGAAATAATTGTTAGTTTGTGGCGGGAATCTAAACTATGTATTTATATCAACATTCAATAATATATGTAAATACTAAAAGAGGGTTAAGTACATGTATATAGATGAGGAACACACACACACACACACACACACACACACACACACACACACACACACACACACACACACACACACACACACACACACACACACACACACACACACACACACACACACACACACACACACACACACACACACACCTCACCACCACCACCAACAACAACAACAGCCTCTCACACGCTCTGCAATCCTTAGGCTGCACAACAAGAGCGTCTACGTGAAGATGGGTCTGCGCAAGATGGTCTCCCGTAAGTTGTGTAAGGACCTCCACAAGGAGATACGTCTGGAAGTAGACGGGAAGCCTGTGGAACTGCCCCCGCCGCTGGAAGGTGTCATCATCCTCAACATCCTTTCTTGGGGGTCCGGCGCCAACCCGTG
>JAXIVD010010414.1:0-5000 GCA_036785275.1 Cancer borealis
GTAACAATAACAATCATAATAAAAATAGTAGTTATGATAACATTGATAATAGTATTGATAATGAATATAGTATATATATATATATATATATATATATATATATATATATATATATATATATATATATATATATATATATATATATATATATATATATATATATGATATAGTAATAATGGTGATAATAGGAGAAGGAGGGAAGGAGTCGTTTAAAGGTGAAAGAGGAAAGTAAAGGGAGAACGGAGGAGAAGAAGGAGGAGGAGGAAGAGGAAAGTGTGAGTAGGATAAGTGTTTATAAAAGGAAAATTGAAGAAGGCAGATATAAAAAGAAGAAGGAAGAGAACGAGAATAAAAAGGGTTATTCGGTAGACAAACGAGAATTAAGAGAATAAGACTGAAGGACAGAATGAAAAAAAGGGAGACTTACAATTAAAAGAATTAAAGAATATATCGGCGGAAATGAAATATTCCGGAAACAAATAAGAATAAAAGAATAAAAGAATATAAAAAAGGTAAAATTGAATTAGACAGAAGTAAAAAAAAACCCACTAAAAGAGTTAGAGCTAAATTTATCAGTAGCAGGAAAAAAAAAATGCTTAAGGGAGACGTGGAAAGGTGAAAGGAGGATGGTGGAGAGTCCCGAGTGGTGGAATGGCTTAGTGGTGATCGGGAGGACCTAGTTCGACTCTCGTGCATGATAATTTATTTTTACCTTCTACACCACCAACCGGTTCGCAATGATACAAGTGTTATTATACATTATCCACGGCATCCATTGCTGTATAACTTAGATTGGTAACAGTAAGCATACATATTATACATAAATGCAACTCTGCTCTCCCTACTTTAACAACAACAACAACAACAACAACAACAACAACAACAACAACAACAACAACAACAACAACAACAACAGAAGCAAAACATACATAAATCTCTTTTTTTTTTTGTCTATTCTATTCAGTGAAAAAAAAATGTATTAAAAAAAAGAAAAATTTGTGTGAAACAGTTAAAACGGAAGTGGGAAACCGCACCGGACACATTACTGAACATTCGTCTAACTCAAAATTCCTGTTCCCCGCCGGCCCTGAGCCCCTGCCGGGTATTGCAATAACCGTCCGTCCGGCGGCTGTGTGTAAATTTCCGCCAAGCCTTCATGAATTCGGTTAAAGATCCATAAATTCCTCTTTACACCGGAACGCATTTGGAAGTCCTCCCTCACCCTCTTTCTCCTTCTCTTTCTCTTTCTCTTCTTCCTCTTCTTCTGTTTCCTCCTTTTAGTCTTCCCTCTTCTTATTTTTTCGTCTTCTCTTGGCTTCATCCCTCACTCTCCTTGTCAGGCTCCTTCCTCATGATCCTTCTCTAAGTTTTTTTCTTCTTCCTTCTCGTCCTCTTCTTCTTCTTTCTTATCACTCTCTTCCTTCGTTCTCAAGATCGTTTGTTCTTCTTCTTTCCTCCTCCACTCCTTCTACTCCTCCTCCTCCTCCTTCTCCTCCTTCTCCTCCTCCTTCTCCTCCTCCTTCTCCTCCTCCTTCTCCTCCTCCTTCTGTTCTTCTTCTTCCTCTTCTTCTTCCTCTTCCTCTTCCTCTTCCTCTTCCTCCCAGACGGTAAACGATCATATTGAGGTAGTGACTTCAGACTCTTGGTAGCGACATTTCAAGCAGTTTGCCAGATCCGGGGACACACACACACACACACACACACACACACACACACACACACACACACACACACACACACACATACACACACACACACGCATACGCACACGCACACGCACGCACACGCACACACACACACACACACACACACACACACACACACACACACACACACACACACACACACACATACACACACACACACACACCGTTCGCTCGTCTTCCTCTGCTTGATGGTCGAATTTATGCCCGAGCTCGACTAGGATTTTAGGCTTTATGGAAGAATCTTGTTGTGGGATTGTGAGTGAATGTGTTCCTGTTTGGCATACTGCTCCAGCCTCTCTCCTACCAACTCTCCCTACCTACCATCCTTCTTCCCTCTCTCCCTTTTTCTTGCTTTCTTCCTTGCTCTCTTTCTTCCTTTCTTTTTCTCCGTCCCACTTTTCCTTCCTTTCTCCCTTCATTTCTTCCTTCCTTCCTTCCTTCCTTCCTTCCTTCTTTCTTTCCTTTCTCTCCTTCCTTCTATACTTACTTCTTTCGTTGCTTCCTTCCTCCCTTCCTCCCCTCTTTCTTTCCTTTTTTCTTTCCTTTCTTATTTCTTCATTCCTTCATTCATATGTTTATTTCTTCCCTCTCACTTTCTTCCCTTTTCTCATTCTCCTGCATTCATCTCGTCTAAGTTATCATTCTTCCCTTTTTTCTTTGTTCATTTAGGTCCATCATCTTTGTTCGTAGTTATTTAATTTCCCAAACATTAATATAAGAAGTATTGTTGACCAAAGATTCGAACGTAAGCGTTATGATTTCATTTCTGAATTTCAAGAAAAGTGCAAAATCATCCCTATTACATTAAAAAATTTTGAAAGTCCATATTTTTTAAAGTGAATATATATTTTTCAAAGTCCTCAAAGTGTCTGACAGAATTGGTCTTAGTAACTATTATTGCAAAAAACGTATTTATTTGTGCCGTCGACTCACAATATAATAGTCATGCACACAGTAACCTCTTTTTCAGTCCATATGGTCAAAGGAAGATTCCCTTTCTTAAGTAAACTGCATGAACGCTCCCTCTTTCCGGCTTACCTGAGGGACGAGAACACCTCTCTCCCACACCCTCGTGACGGGCGGCGCCGCTTTGCCATGCGTTACTCTGAGTCTTCCGGTTAATCCTCATGTGTCAGGGGTGAGCTGTCTTGGATGAGGGTCCCCTACACCCCCTGGAGGCGCGGCACAGTCCCCGCCACGCTGGGTCACGCCAGGGCTGGTCTGAGTGCGGCTCGCGGACCACATAAGGCAAATTATTTCATGTGACTTGCCATTTAGGTCTGACAGTTACACAAATTCATGGTTTTATATGACCCAGAGATTAAGGTTTGAATACGTCTTTACTTTGTGCTTTGATGGATAGCACAGTCCTTCCCCAAGTGTGTGGTTAGTGCTCAATAGTTTCATGGAATCGTCTGTGTGATGTTTGCGGATACTTGAACTAAATAATATATAACAATCTGTTTGTCCTCTTGAGTGCTTATATTTATGTAATCCTATTATTTCAATTATAATGCTTGGAATAATATGTTGTGTTTAGCTTATAATGAGGCCAATGCCTCAAAACTAATAAATTTAGCTTTTTTGTACTTTAAAAAAAAAACTGTTAATGATTTTATTCATCCATCTCTGCATTAGTAAAAAAAAAAATTTGTTTTGATCATTAATACATACTAATGAGTAGTGTCGAAATGGATGCGTTGAATATGAAATTCAATGGAAATATTCATGTAATTGAAAGGCATAAAAGAGCTCTATTGTATTTATGAGAGTAAAGTGCACCTGTTTGATATAATTACCTGCTTGCATGTTTCACCTAATACCATTGAAACGCTGAAGAAAATAAAATGAATAGTACAAAACGTTGTCTAAATAAAATAGTGTTGAACTTGGTAATAATTATGTCAATGTTAGCAATGACCGAATAAAGATTTCCAGAAAATGTATTACAATGGCATTACTTACACACACACACACACACACACACACACACACACACACACACACGCACACACACGCACACACACACACACACACACACACACACACACACACACACACACACACACACACACACACACACACACTGACTTTTGAGCCTTCAACTTTCAAGCCTTTTTCCTTTTTTCCTTTTCATCTCGTATTCCTTTTCTTCTCGTATTCTTCTCGTATTCCTTTTCTTCTCCTTTTTTCCGCTTCCTTTCGCATTCCCTCTTCTCACTCAGCCAGCCCCAGCTCCCTTCCCTCCCTCTCTGCCTTCTTCCCACCCTCACAACAACTCCTTCCCTTCTCTCCTTGCCTTCCTGGCTCTCTCCCTCCTTCCCTTTCAAGACCACAAGACCTCGGGAATGTTAAAAACACCAACACAATCACCACCATCACTAACACCATAACCATCACTATCACTATAACCCCCACTACCACCATCACCACCACTACCACCATCACCACCACTACCACCATCACCACCACTACCACCATCACCACCACTACCACCATCACCACCACTACCACCATCACCACCACTACCACCACACCATTTTCTGTCAGCTGATTGGAATTTCAATCCGTGGAGGCTGATTACCACGCGCAAAGTTATGGATTGGAGACCATTTAGGGGATGGGCATTGGGCTGGACTGGAAGAAGAGAGAAAGAAAGAGAAAAAAAGTGGGCGGGAAGGTGGAGGCTTTTATATTGGCCTCACTAGGGCGTTAGGAAGGGGAAAAATATTGATGCATCCTTCCTGTCCCAATAATTTATCATGTCTCTTCCACCCTCTGTTTGTCCTCCACTACTCTTTCCTATCTTCCATTTTAGTTAACACTGTCGCCTCCCTTCTTTCCATATTTCCTTCTTCCCTTCCTTCTTCAGTCCATGTTTTCCTTTTCCTCCAAGAAAGTGGAGTGAATTTCAGGATAACTGTCCACTTCCACTCAGGCTCCGCTACCTTGTTCCTCGGAAAAAGTTTTTGGGATCCAGTCAAGGAAAGGATTCACTCTCGTATATCGTTGTGAGTTTCTTCTTTTGTACATCCTATTCCTTCCTGTTGTGTTTATCATTTGATATCCTTCTTTCACAACACACACACACACACACACACACACACACACACACACACACACACACACACACACACACACACACACACACACACACACACACACACACACACACACACACACACACACACACACACACACACACACACACACACACACACACACACACACACACACACACACACACACACATCATACCGTCACTATAAATTGTATCTCGTGGTGTAGCGTCGC
>JAXIVD010010414.1:10000-13414 GCA_036785275.1 Cancer borealis
TACTCATAACTTGCCTCACCTCCACCTCACGCCTTAATGACCCGGCGAGGGGGCTAAGGGGGTTACTTTTGCGTGGAAGGGTAATGGCTAGTCGGGAAGCAGCGGTGGAAGGAAGGTGGAGGGGACCCCGAGGATTGGCTAGTGGTTAGTGGTGGCGGTGGGTAAGTGATGGTAAGGGTTAAGGGTGTGTGTGTGTGTGTGTGTGTGTGTGTGTGTGGGTGTGTGTGTGTGTGTGGGTGTGGGTGTGGGTGGGTGTGTGTGTGTGCGTGGGTGCCTGGGGTGATGGTGGTGGTGGTAGTTTTAATGGTGGTATTAAGGTGATGGTGAGGGGTAAGCGGGAGGTGTGAGGTGCATGCATAGTGGTGTTTGGCTGGTGCTTAAACTGTTTCCTGGAGGGGCGAAGCGAGCCACTGGGACATCAAGGTGATTTTAATTTTTATCTTTTTCAATGTAGAGTCCATATACGTCGTTAGGATACTATATTACCCTCAGACTGTGCTGGTGCGGGCATTACATAGTTATATCTTATATTGGTATCTCATCTGAAGGTCCACTCTATCCTCATACCCTCAGGCTTTCCCCTTAAATGTAAAAGTTATAGTTATTGTTTAAGGCAAAGTGACGGAACTGCATGTGTGATTCTAACACTCGCGTTCATAGTGTTCCATATTTATAACACATGTGTATGGTAGGTTTCTTTCATGGAGGTTTTCATATCAGATCTGTTGTACATCTTTTATTTTCATTTTGAGTTTAATGCATTATAATTATGGTCCATAGAATATACTCGACTATTTTGTAACGAATCAGTCATGTATAGGAGATATTTTTTCTTTTCTTTTTTCCACTACTTATTATAGAACTCATGCAACATAAATACACATTACTGTTCCATTGACACAAAACACACACACACACACACACACACACACACACACACACACACACACACACACACACACAGACACAGACACAGACACAGACACACACACACACACACACACACACACACACACACACACACACACACACACACACACACACACACACACACACACACACACAGATATAGAGGCGCGCTGTGTAAATGTGATGGACATAACCACAACACAAGCCTTGAGGATGGAGAAGCGTGTGGGTCCGATCTATAATTATCCCTACACGTCAATATTGTATCAAACACTATTTACCGATGGTGTATTTATGATCTGAATGACGCGCAGCTAAACACCACGTAGCAAAATGTAGATCATGGATGCTTTTTCTTCTTCTTTTTTCTGTCATAGATGTTGGTTCTTCAGTTTGAACATGTGTGTGTGTGTGTATGTGTGTGTGTGCGTGTGCGTGTGCGTGTGCGTGTGTGTGTGTGTGTGTGATGATAAACATTAAGCATCCCCAACATAATTAGTTGTTCTACAGTTCACTCTTAGTTTGTATTTCTTCACAAAATTTGCCGATACACTTAATTAAATATAAGGGAAGTTAATGGGACTTTCGAAAAAAAAAATATGAATGAAATAATAGTTACTACATCCATCAATATATTAACTAATTATTCACTCGTGTACATACTTTTCATATTTTACATACATCCCCCCCAAAAAATAATTCACGTACGTCATACATAACAAAAAAGTAAAGTAAGATGAAATAAACATCACCAAACCGGAGGGAATCGACCCACCAAATGGAGGGACGCCGTTAGGGAGATGGCAGGTAGGGAGGGAAGGAAGTGGAGGTGGGAGGAAGGAAAGGAGGAGGAGAAGGGCGAGAAGGAAGTGGAAGGCATGGAAGAGAAGGGGGAGAAGGAAAGGTGACCCGAGCCGCCCCTCCGTGACCAGAGGGACGGATCAGGTGTGTGTGTGTGTGTGTGTGTGTGTGTGTGTGTGTGTGTGTGTGTGTGTGTGTGTGTGTGTGTGTGTGTGTGTGTGTGTGTGTGTGTGTGTGTGTGTGTGTGTGTGTGTGTGTGTGTGTGTGTGTGTGTGTGTGTGTGTGTGTGTGTGTGTGTGTGTGTGTGTGTGTGTGTGTGTGTGTGTGTGTGTGTGTGTGTGTGTGTGTGTGTGTGTGTGTGTGTGTGTGTGTGTGTGTGTGTGTGTGTGTGTGTGTGTGTGTGTGTGTGTGTGTGTGTGTGTGTGTGTGTGTGTGTGTGTGTGTGTGTGTGTGTGTGTGTGTGTGTGTGTGTGTGTGTGTGTGTGTGTGTGTGTGTGTGTGTGTGTGTGTGTGTGTGTGTGTGTGTGTGTGTGTGTGTGTGTGTGTGTGTGTGTGTGTGTGTGTGTGTGTGTGTGTGTGTGTGTGTGTGTGTGTGTGTGTGTGTGTGTGTGTGTGTGTGTGTGTGTGTGTGTGTGTGTGTGTGTGTGTGTGTGTGTGTGTGTGTGTGTGTGTGTGTGTGTGTGTGTGTGTGTGTGTGTGTGTGTGTGTGTGTGTGTGTGTGTGTGTGTGTGTGTGTGTGTGTGTGTGTGTGTGTGTGTGTGTGTGTGTGTGTGTGTGTGTGTGTGTGTGTGTGTGTGTGTGTGTGTGTGTGTGTGTGTGTGTGTGTGTGTGTGTGTGTGTGTGTGTGTGTGTGTGTGTGTGTGTGTGTGTGTGTGTGTGTGTGTGTGTGTGTGTGTGTGTGTGTGTGTGTGTGTGTGTGTGTGTGTGTGTGTGTGTGTGTGTGTGTGTGTGTGTGTGTGTGTGTGTGTGTGTGTGTGTGTGTGTGTGTGTGTGTGTGTGTGTGTGTGTGTGTGTGTGTGTGTGTGTGTGTGTGTGTGTGTGTGTGTGTGTGTGTGTGTGTGTGTGTGTGTGTGTGTGTGTGTGTGTGTGTGTGTGTGTGTGTGTGTGTGTGTGTGTGTGTGTGTGTGTGTGTGTGTGTGTGTGTGTGTGTGTGTGTGTGTGATAATTTGATAGATAACTAGATAGATAACTAGATAGATAGATAGATAGATAGATAGATAGTGTGAGAGAGAGAGAGAGAGAGAGAGAGAGAGAGAGAGAGAGAGAGAGAGAGAGAGAGAGAGAGTAACAGATAGATAGACAGGGTAGGTATACATTTAAGTATATATATATATATATATATATATATATATATATATATATATATATATATATATATATATATATTACACACACACACACACACACACACACACACACACACACACACACACACACACACCTCAACACGTTCATAATCGGTCAGCCCATTAAGACCCTTGCCTCCCCACCCCATTAATAACCCATTATCACTCGTGTCATGTGGACGATTTAATTGTGGGTGAGCGCCGGTGAAGATAAATACACCTGATATATACTAATAAAAACGAGTGTATGGGATGTAGTTTAGGAGAACACACATTTTAAGTCACAGAGGGGGGGGAGGAGGGGGAAGGAGGGAGAACTAGGTTGTTTTAATTTAACTTGTTCCAACATTTTGTGGAG
>JAXIVD010010415.1:0-13413 GCA_036785275.1 Cancer borealis
ATATATTATTAT
The DNA here is from genome assembly GCA_036785275.1 of Cancer borealis. NCBI lineage: Eukaryota > Metazoa > Arthropoda > Malacostraca > Decapoda > Cancridae > Cancer > Cancer borealis. The sequence goes on from JAXIVD010010415.1 coordinate 13, forward strand.
ATATTATATATATATATATATATATATATATATATATATATATATATTATTATATATTATATATATATTATTATATATTATATATATATATATATATATATTATATATATATATATTATATATATATATATATATATATTATATATATATATATATATATATATATATATATATATATATATATATTATATATATATATATATATATATATATATATATATATATATATATATATATATATATATATATATATTATATATATATATATTATATATATATATTATATATATATATATATATATATTATATATATATATATATATATATTATATATATATATATATATATATATATATATATATATTATATATATATATATATATGTTATATATATATTATATATATATATATTATATATATATATATATTATATATATATATTATATATATTATATATATTCAACATTGTCACTAATGGTGCAATTTGATGGCGTGAAGGTGGCGTTGCTCGTCCGAGAAAGGCACCACCGTTTGCCGTTCGTGCGACAGCTGACAACTTACAGGTACCACTGCGGAGCGACTCTGATCCACCCAATACTGCTGCTAACTGCTGCTCATTGCGTCAAGGGTTAGTGAAAGATTTAACGTTAAAGGCTCTAAAGAGGTTAAGTGTTTTCCTGGATTGTATCGGATAATTTGTGGATCTTAATTTTTTGTAAGTTTTTATTTAGTTTCGTGCCCCACAGGTATCAAGAGATATAGATTGAAGGCTCACCTTGGAGAGTGGAACTTGTATAGCACATCTGGTGAACTCTTCCCTGCCGTGGAAAGAAGAATAAGCAAGATTTTCATTCACAGCGGGTATGTGAGGAAATTAAATTTGCACCCAATCTGTTTTCTGGAATATGTTAATGATTCACGCTGAACAATAATGTACGTCGGTCATTTTAAGAATTTGAAGCATGTCTAGATTGTAAGAACATTGAACCAAGATCAGCAGCGAAACTCGCCTGTTTAATTGATTATTTTAAAAGCCTTTATTTTTCTTTTGCAGCTACAATCCGGCAACTTTCTTAAATGATATCGCGCTCCTGCAAATGAACAGGATAGTTGACACAACAAAAACACCCCACATTGCACCAGCATGTCTTCCAAAGGACTCTTATAAATTCAAGGACGACCAAAAATGCTACATAGTCGGATGGGGAGATGATGTTTACAAGGTAAGTATTTTTAATTTCGGCAGTCCTGTCATACAGTAAATGTGGCTTAGGAATCTAAACTAGTTACGCAGTGAACATAGCAACACTGTTTTATCTTCCTAGCCTATTCTTGGAAGCAATATACTGAAGGCCACCTCGGTAACCTACTCTTCTGATGAAGAAGAGTGTGCAGCAAAGCTGTACGCATCCATCCTACACGTTAGTGATGACTATACTCTGGACCCAGACAGTCAGAAGTGCATCATTGGTGCACATGGACGGGATGCTTGTACTGTGAGTAAATTTAATTTGACCACCTTTAGGAACAGTATGTTCAATAACCTCTTGCATTTGTATTTATCACATTGCTTATAGTTTCCATAGCGTCATAGTATTGGAACTAAAACTTTTAAAATTCTGCGGCGACACAGGGCGACGGTGGGGGTGCGGTGGTGTGCCCACTGGATAACATCGAGGGTCCTGATGCCTGCCATGAACACGACTGCGAAGACGAACACTACTTCGTAGCCGGTATAGTGTCTTTCGGCTCCCCTGTGTGTGGGGAGGATTCGGTCTCTGTAATTACCGATATAGTTAAGAAAATTAATTGGATTCATACAATAATTAACCCAGCAGGAGGCTTAAAAAACTACAATTATCAGTTTTACGACAAAAGCGATCACTACAAACGGCGGACTGCAGGCGGTACGATGAATCCGCAAGCGGCCAACACAACCACCTACTAGTGTCCTCCTGTTTTGCAGAAAATACGGGAACATAGGATGCCATAGTGTTGATCTGGAGTATTTTTGTAATTTCGTTGCTAGATATTTATTGCATGCCATGGACATTCTTTATCATAGCCGTGATTTGTAATGCTTCAGATTAACGAGGCTACTAACTTGAGCATATTTTTGTTATGGAAAGGATGGAGAATTAAAAATGTTAACGTGTACAGTTAAACTTGATAACCTCTGAAAGTTTGTGCTGAATTTGAACTATATGATTAAAAAAATAGGCAGTGGTATTTGTCCTGGAAACTTCAAATATTTCTTGCCTCAAGATTAAGAGTTTACAGAGCATAGGAATTTTCATAACATCAGTGTCTGCTTTAACTTGTTGACGCAGGTCAACGTATTAATCTTTACTAATATTATAGCTTATGAATTAAGTTCGAATATCTATATCCTTTACCTATAGTCTGCTGCGTTAGGTTTTTTGGTCTGCCATTCGGGATGCATTAAAGCTACTATAATGATATTGGGTTTTTGTTCAAACTACATTTGGCACCTCTATTTCCAAGCCCTTGCTGTTGTGGAGGGACTTCAGGATCTGAGATTGTGGCCCAATGCTGTAGTGGAGCCTATTTGGCCTCTTTAGCCTCCTACTTCAGTCTCTGGTCCAACCAATTTTCGCTTGGGCTTCTTTTTATTTTTAGATTTTTTTTTTTTTCGTAGGACGTCAGCAGGTGCAGGACACTTCAGTTCTGCTATGTTGATATCCTCCACAAGCTGGATGGGATAGCGGTTAGGTAGAACCATTATCTGTGCCATTTGCTCGGTCACAATACTTCCGAGGATGTCAATTAGGCCAGGCATGATACACACATCCGTCAGCCCAATAAGGTTTAAATCGACATCTGGGTTGTTAAAGAAGTAAACTTGCAGCCCTCCTACCAGTGGGACCTGTCGCACCACAGGGTTCATCCTTCCGGAGATCTGAAGGTCATTGATCTCAAACTTGTAGTCCCCGGCGTATGCAAAATCCATATCCATAACCTCCTGTAGAAGTATTCTCAAACTTTAACGCCAGAGACCAAGGTATATCACCCAAGATAATGTTTTCAAAGCGGAACCCAGTCAACTTATATTCCTCGAAGGCTGTTCTAATGCTGGGCTCAATGGCAAATTTGCAAAGATCGTGGACGTAGTTTCCAGCGTACGGCCACAGCTGACGGACGATCTTGTTTAGCGATTCCACTCTTTCCATATTCGGGAATGTAACCCAAGAAGGAAGGTTAGACAATCGTTGTTTTTCCTGCAATATATCCTTCTCATCAGCATTGGCGATGGAACAAATTATATCAAACTTAACCTTCTCCTTGGCTCTCTATCATCATGCAGTACCAGAAAGAAAAGCGACGCCATAAGCCAACCAAAGCATTATAATACCCGAACATGAAGACAAGTAGCCATTCGGAAAACCCCTGATGAAGATATGTATGCATCTTTTAAACCACTCCCTGTAGGCGTGTCCGGCATCGTCAGCCATTTTCTTAAGGTTCTGGGGTGCTTTATTTCCATTCTCTTTTTTCTTAAATCGCTATCTCCTTCCTTTTCTGAAGTGAGAGCCGCGCTAAGAGGATGAGACACACTAGGTTTAGTCACGAATGACCTGAGGGTGTCATGGGAACGGTATGCCCTCTCTCTTTCATTGCCCAACTCTCCATGAAGGTTATGGTGAGGTGACTAGCTCTATCCTCCACTTACATTCGACTCACCATAGCCAGTCCTGAAATTTCAAAATTAACCGTTACATTGGGAATGCACCTCGAAAGATTAATTCAAACTTGTTGGCGGTATTATTAATGAATTCAGTATTTCTACTCTATTTTAGTAATCTAATTTTCCAGTTTCAATATATTTTAATGGTGATAGTGGCTTATAAAATGGTATGTCATTAATTGGATACAGAGACGAAACCAAAGTCAAGAGCAGATCGGACCTTGATTTTGAACGTCAGAATAGATTATGAAAATCCGACAAAGGTACCAAACTATTATACTAAGATTTTTATGAATATTCTTAATGCACTATCTTTTTTTTGTATTGACATCACCTTTGGATAGTCAAATTAAAGACGTTTTCAAAAGAAGTACAAAATGATGCATTAAAGTGACTCAAATAGATGTATAATCTAATTTGTCATTAAAAACATGAAAGGAGTCAAGTTAAAGCGAAAACCGTGCATTGAAAACCATAATAATTCAGCCGTCTTGGTCTGCTATTTCCCCTCCAACTAGACATTATGCTATATGGTGTAAGAGGAAGAGCTGCCGATACAAAAGTCTGACTTGAGGGAAACTTGAAGTTACCTGCGACATCAAGATCAAGATCAAGAGCAGTAGGTTAGCGCGTCCTTACTAGTTCACTACCTCTTTCAGGATTCTTCAGGCTCCTTCAGGTGAACTGCTAGCTGCTAGATCTAGGTCTTGGCTGCAGGAACCACTACCAATACCTGCATCAGTTCTTAGTATCCTGCAGGGGGCGAGCAAGCAAGGCTAATGGGTGTAATATAGCTAAATGTGAAGTGTTGTCCACCGGTGTCGCGTCATCAGAGGTCTCGGACTGTGAGAGGTAAGGTGTAAATATTTGTAAATAATGTTAAGGAATTTTAAAGTTAAGGAAAATGGAATGATCGGTTTTCACAGGCTTTATTACTTACCTTTTCTGCACTATTTATACTTTATTGGTGATTATATTGTAGAGTTATTATCTATTTACGGAGGTAAAATAAGACGGTTAGATGAGAGTATGGATAGAATAGGGATGACAAGTGGAATGGATAAATATTGGATTATTCCAAGGATGGGGGACAAGGAACTGCCTCGTGTAGGTCATCAACTGGCTTCTTGCGGTCTCCTCAATTCTTATGTTCTTATGTTCTTATTTCCTGCTTTCCATGGGCCTAAAAAATACTACCTCTTCCCCAACAGTAACAAACGTGTCCTTTCAAGCACGCCCATCACAATATTGCCTTCGTAATAAAGGGGAATAGGGAGAAAATGGATGAGAAATAAGGGAAGGTGTGAGACACGAGCAAAATCGATCTGCTGATTTTTACAATTACTATATCCCATGCCTCTTCTGCACAAAGGATGAACACACTGATACCTTTATTGTGACTGAACTGATTCCTAAACAATATAGTACATTTAGGGAGATCAATGAATATTTGCAGCACTTCATATTATTAAAAAAAACAATTTTGGTAGAAATACACCATCACACTAATATGTACAGTACAAAAATAAAACTATGAGCTAGAGCATAACTTGAATGGTACAACATAAACCATGAAATTTCTTCTTCAAAGTCGTGTTTTGACGGAGGAGATTGTATTTGCGATGTTCTGGTGCATATTAGCCTGTCCATAAAGAGAGCAACTCCATGACAGTTGTTTGGCTCCAGTACTGTCGACGGATAGCTCTCTTGATAGTGCAGACTTTACCCTTACTCTCCCCTCAATCTCTAAACAGCGTGAAACCGATATCTATCTTGCAGCCGCCTCTTTCTTCTTGGCATTGTCGTGTTCCTGTGTTGTTGCTGGTCACAAGAAGTTTTAAAAACTTGATCCCGTAGTGCTCACGTATTATGTCACTCCTGAAATAAGGAAAATATCGGTTTCTTAGTTTCTTACATGTAATGTTTGGTGATGGTGAATCGTAGTGTACTTAAATTGTCACAAAAAATACATTCCTACTGTTTCCGGGATTGGCTCCATCAAGCGAAACTTCCCTTCTTTGCACTTGTCTTGTTTTCTTGTATCTTTTCTCACGCCTTCATCTAATATTCAACCTAATCTCGTTTTCGAACTTTGTTCAAGTGAAGAGAAACTCTATTGTAAAGATTCTTGTCCTTGTTGAAGGGATCCCACGCATCAACAAACACTATGCACTACTCCCTACATAAGTCCTCCGCACAAGTGTTGATTCCTAACATTCTACTGAGAATGAATGAATTATACTTAATTAAAGATCAATCTGCAGACCACAGACTGCCTGCGGCTATCCCTAACAAGGTTGGAGGATGAGACCGATGAAAACTTGAACCAAATATGTGGCAGCAAATGGCGTGGTATAGTGTAGTGAAATGGATGAAAACAAATATTTTCTGGTGGTTTGATCATACTGAGAGAAAGAAAAGGGAAGAGTTTGTGAAGGAAGTTGTATGTGAATTAAATTGAGGGTCCAAGGAGGAGAGGAAGACCAGCTGTAGGATGAAAGGATAGGGCAAAGGAGTACATGTATGAAAGAGAGGCTGATAGAGGGGAAGGCTTGAACATGCAAGGAGGGAGTGTGTGGATCGGGAGAAATGGAGGGTGTTCTGCCGTGACCATTCCCTTGGAGGACGTTTCCAGAAGGAATAAGAAGTCAAACTATAAATAGATGGCTAGATTGAGCCGTTGAAAGATAGTTTGATCCCAGTCCCATGCACAACAGATACCAAGAAGACTGGATTTGTGTACGTCACTCCTTGCTTGATCAAACTAACCCACTCGGCAGCCACCCAACTGGATGAGTTCAGTGTTCTGTGGCTGCGCCTTACGAGCTGCTTATTGACCTAGAAAAATAATGGTGATAATGGGACAATGAGATCAGGCTGGCACCATGGACCTGACGCCTTGAATAATAACTGTTACCAAAGCCACAAATCACCGCGCCTTTACCGTACCGACGTCTGTAGTGATGCATGTGCTGGGATGGGTTATGACAACTTTATGGGTGGGTGCTGGTGGGGCCACGGGTGTGTTAGGGAGTACTGGTAAATCTTGGTGAATGCTGGTGAATTTTCGTGTATTTTGAATAGTGGTGAGTAAATTGTTGAATAAGGATGAATTGCAGGTTATCGTGATTAGTGATGAGTAGATGCATGTGGTCGCAATGTTGTGTGGATGACTAGTGAGTCGAAGTCATATGCGTAGGCTAGTCATGACCATTGATTATCGTGGTCGTTGTTACCTAAGTGCGTGTGACCTCGTTGCTGAGTTGTTGTTGATAATGTTCATGTCTTCTGAAGAGGATGAGTTTCTGTCATGTAATTCAATTAGTCACGAGTAAAAATTAAATTAAAAAAGGCCGAAAGCAGAACATTGAGTACATAGATAAATATATGGTAAGATTGATTTGTAAATAAATTTTTCTCTTCGATTGACGTTTATTGATATACATTTAGCGAGTTTCGAGAGATTCCACTTTAAATATCTTCCGTATCTGACATCTTTTGTGACCTTAGCACGGCGAAGATTTTTTTTTTTTTTTTTTAGATATACTGTTAATTATATATTCAATTTTCTGCTTGCACGGGAGGTATAGTAAGAAAGAGGGATAGGATAAGAAACAGGAGTTCCCATCCCTCTCTCCCCTTAAGGCAGGCTATCATTGTTGGCTGAATAATGGCGGTTTGGTCTGACCACAAGCCTCATACAAATAGTCTGATTATCCCGCCGCCCGCTGCCCCCACCCTGCTGCCAGCTACTTCCTCGCTCACCCTGGTACCCCCTGCCTCTCTGTCGCTCTCTAGTACCCTTGCCACCATCTAAATTAAACGGCTCAAAATACATGGACTACCTATTACCGGCGACATAAATTGCTTGTGGTTAGTGTAGCTACAAGAGTGAAGCCTTCGGGAGGGCGGCTACACGTGGGCGAGGACACATAGGAGGCGACCGCTAGGGTGATGTACAGAGTGCGTGATAAAGGCTGTCGTCGCTAGCCATCACCGTCTTGTCCCGTCCGATAAGATGGTCCCTAACACTACTCTTGACGGGAGAAATAGCCGGTGTTTACCCACTCTGAGGTGCCTGTTATTCGGATGGATTAAGATGTTACTGGTTGCGTGAAGCTCATTCCACACTGACTCGCAGCATTATTAGGCACGTGCAGCTCGAACTATTCATTTTACATAATCGCTCCATCTACCCAGCTCAGCCCTTTAATATTGTCCTCACCAACATAAACGCCGTTCAGTCTAAATGACCAGCCTCGTCCCTAGCCTCCCAGTGCACCCTTTACTTCCCTTGTCCACCTTTAACCACATCCTCTATACATAGTCTCCCCTCAAAGATCTAACTCCTTCATGTAGCCCTAACCTCCCCATACAACATTTATCTTTCCATTGTTCTTGCCATGTGTACTTGTCAGTACAATCTAACCGCTATGAACTGTTTCCAAACTTCGCCATTCATATCTAACCTCTCAGTAACTGTCATCAGCTCAGCGCCTAGGTAACAATAACAGAGATGGAGGCACGATGGGTATTGTCGAGGTCTCATCCTCACCAGAGTCGTAAAGGGTCATATATGTCGCTATGATAGGACAGGGCTGACTCACCACTTGTTGAAAATATTCCACTTGGACTGTTTTATTGAAGCCGTGAGAGGAGAAAACAAAGTTATTTATAATTGTAAACTGCGCCGACAGACGAGCGACAAAGGAGGGTATAGTGTTGCATGCTACAGAGTGCCGCCCATCTATTTATTGTTATTATTAGTATCATTTACTGTTTAAACCCGGGTTGAATATATCATTGATCACAGGAGGGAGTGTCCCCAAAGCGATCCACATATAAACAGTGATGAGAGACAACTGGTTCTTACAGTTGCCTTTTTTCGTATAGTTCATCAAAAAACAACACAACAAATGTACAGCGTAAAAAGTTGAGGGCAGTGATATATAAAAGAATAAGTGTTACATTGATGAATAGTACAATCAACACAAATACATTACGTAGTTTTTACTAGTCCATACAACACGAAGATCTCCCCTTTTATGTGGCCACTCTTTGTCTCTTGTTAAAACACGAACATAATTTCCTTTCAAACGTAGCCTCTGTGGCAGCTACGATGATGCTGTACTTTATCATTATTGTCAGCTGTATTTATTTCTATCTTCCACGGAGTACGGCGCAGAGGCTGAATAGAGCGTCACAAGGCTCGTCACACTGACAAGACCGCGAAGGAGGAGGGAAGGGTGGTTTATGATATTTGTACAATGTGTTAGCGGGGGAAAGTAAGGACGCGTCGTTTTTGTGCTGTCGTGAAGGACCATCCGTGTACTAGTAATCTCTCCTCCTCCTCCTCCTCCTCCTCCTCCTCCTCCTCCTCCTCCTCCTCCTCCTCCTCCTCTTCCTCTTCCTCTTCCTCTTCCTCTTCCTCTTCTTCCTCCTATTCGTCCTCCTCCTCGTCTTTTCACAGTGGACAACAATGAGTGTATTCAAGGGGATGAGACACCTGAATCGCTATTTTTTTTCAAGTGTTGGTGTGAAAAAGTGAGAGTAGGCAAGCTGTAAGCAGAAGGACGTGGGTGGAGGTGGAGGGAGTGTCGAGGGATGCGACTATAAGCTGTGTTTTCGCCCTCAGCGCCTGTTTGGGAGGCATCATAGTTGTCTAGAAGTTACTCGTATATACAAGGAATGTGGCAAATAAAGGGAACAGAAAGAGTAAAATAATGTAATTCACTAACTGCACATTACTCAACGTTTGTTATAATTTGGTGTTACGTTATGTGTACTTGTCACATTTTTTAGTTTTAATGTAGTTGTTATTATTACTATGATTGGAACATTTTGACGAGCTGGAAAGATGAGGTGAATGGAGACATGGCTGTTGAGATGGGACTTATATTGAAGATTCATTTCATTGTTGCTTTTTCAAGGGAACGAACTCCTCTTTACGCTCTATTATTATTATTATTATTATCATTATTATTATTATTATTAGTAGTAGTAGTAGTATTACCATTATTATTATTATTATTATTATTATTATCACTGTTGTCATTGTTATTATTATTATCATTATTACCTTATCATCATTATCAGTAACATTCTGCATTTCTTCCTTCTAAAAGTTTATAAGACCCATATGTAAAAGTTTGTGTTTAGTCTCCTTCCATGTCTCGCAGTGAGTACGAAGACACGTATTGCTGCTCCCCAAGTCTCAGGACCGTAAGTGGCATCACCCAGACTATATAGTTGTGCTACAAAGAAGTGGGCGATAGGATCACCACATCCATAGGCCAGTGATATGTGAGGTTGTCCTTATTAATCATCTTTTTCTAGTCTTTTTGGCTTTATCATTTTTGGTTATTCATGATTGATTATTTTGTTGAGCCTCCGTGTACCATTTCGTGTTCGAGGGAAAAGATCAATTTTATATACAATTATTACAGCTACAACTACCATTGCTACTACGACTACTACTACTACTACTACTACTACTACTACTACTATTACTATTACTATTACTATTACTATTATTACTACTACTACTACTACTACTACTACTACTACTACTACTACTACTACTACTACTACTACTACTACTACTACCCACCGCTGTTCCTATAGTTGATATCGGTTCACTGAGCAGTGTTAGGGTCAGGCAAGCAGGCCAGAGTTGTGGTAACCGTGCGCGTGGAGGACACTGACCACTGCAACCATTGAGTAATATATCTGAGGTGCGTTGGGGAGGACGAGCCGACGACTTATGCAAAAACATACGATCCTTCACCTGACCCACACACGCCTTTCTACAGACGTATGTGCATGTATGTTCACACACACACACACACACACACACACACACACACACACACACACACACACACACACACACACACACAGACACACACACACACACACACACACACACACACACACACACACACACACACACACACACACACATACACACACACACACACACACACACACACACACATACACACACAGACACACACACACGCACACGCACGCACACACACACACACACACACACACACACACACACACACACACACACACACACACACACACACACACACACACACACACACACACACCTTTGATCTTGTAAGCCACACTGCTGTCATCACCAAGGCTATAAGTGTGGGACTCCATCCTAACCCGGTAGCGTGGCTGGCAGCGGGCGTCAACAAGCTGTCCGCTATCAGGGTTCTGTGTCCTCCCTCCAACACCTGAGTTGTGAGGTCCTTCACGGCACCAAGATGGATCCATGTGCACTGTGCTTCCTGATGCTCATCAAGGACACCCTCATCAACACCTCGAATTGTTGGATGTACATAGAAGACAACACCGTGGGCATCCTGGTTAACACCAGGTCCCAGAGCTGTTCATCCCTAGAAGCCACCCTCGACAACTTGCAAGCGTAAGCAAAGCTAAACAAAGTGTCAATCAGCCACACCAAGACAGTGGTGATGCACTTTTGCATATCCTCAGGAGTAATGCTCCCTTCCCTCCCCAGTTCTCAGTTGGCTTCCACCCCTCCAAGTAGTGCAGTCAACTCAGCTACTTGGCATCACAGCAGATGACAAACTGAACTGGAAGAAGAATGTTTCTAACATTATAAGGGCAGCCTCATACTGGATTTACATGCTGCGCAGACTCAGGTGCCTGGGGACAATGACTGCTGAGTTAAAGGTAGTATATACATTCTTCATACGCCCCAGACTCATGTATACTTCCCCAACATGGTCCTCTGCTCTGAGCCTTATATACAAACAATAGCTCAATAGGGTTCAGAAACAGACATGCAAGGTCATTCTCGGCCCTGCCTTTGTCGAATATGACAATGAATGCCCTGAGTCTGCCAAAGCTGTATGTGAGGCATCAAGAGGCACTGAAAAACTTCGGGGATGTTATGGTCCACCAACCACATCATCGCCACCTGCGTCCTTGCGATGCTCCACCTCTGGTTCACACAAAGATTTCGCACTACCCAACGCCCAAACAAGCTGATACCGATAAAGGCGCGATATACCAATCATTGTGCGCGCCTTAGACTCACTGTAAATGAATTTGTATACTAGCATATTATCATAATATAATATATAAATATATATATATATATATATATATATATATATATATATATATATATATATATTTATATATATATATATATATATATATATATATATATATATATATATATATATATATATATATATATATATATATATATATATATATATATATATATATATATTATATATATATATATATATATATATATATATATATATATATATTATATATATATATATATATATATATATATATATATATATATATAGTATATGTATATATATATATATATATATATATATATATATATATATATATATATATATATACATACATATATATATATATATATATATATATATATATATATATATATATATATATATATATATATATATATATATATATATATGTATATGTATATATATATATATATATATATATATATATATATATATATATATATATATATATATATATATATATATACATATATATATATATATATATATATATATATATATATATATATATATATATATATATACATACATATATATATATATATATATATATATATATATATATATATATATATATATATATATATATATATGAAGTATAATCATTAACTAATTCCTGATTGGTTGTATATGTTTTTTGTTTCGTTCCTACTGGACCTGTGGAATTTTTAAGGTTTCGAACATTATTCAAATAAAGTTTTTTCAGTGAATATTATTCATGCAGAGTTCCTAAAGGACTCTGGCTCGGTGAGTGGCCTCACTGTCATGTCGACGGGAGATTTCTGTTATGATTGGTCAGGACTTTTTTGTTTTCGCACGCTATATTTAGGTAAAGAAGTAGGCAAAACCTTGTGACAAAACACACTGTGGCAGGTCAGGGCGGAGAAGCTGAGATGGTCCAGATTCGCAGAGGTACGCCACAATGGACAACTTGACGTACTGTTTTTGCCGGGGTAACCAGTTTGAAACTTACCGTCGGATTTCTTGCATTCTCCCGTCTATCTCCTTCCATCTTTCTCTTCGTACGACTTCTTTCTTTCTGCACTTCCCTTCATATCTCTCACTCCCTCTATCTAGTAGCCTTCGTCCTCGACGTCATTGTAGTATCTAGGACAAGCTGACTGTCGCGTGCTAAGTACTCCCGAAGGCTTGTATTCAGTGATCCCGATGCTTGTATTGCACATTGATAATGTAACTAATAGGACGCGAGGTAAACACAACTATTCTCACACAACAATTAACCTCCTTACAATAGTTACACACACACACACACACACACACACACACACACACACACACACACACACACACACACACACACACACACACACACACATACATATATATATATATATATATATATATATATATATATATATATATAAATATATATATATATATATATATATATATATATATATATATATATATATATATATATATATATACATATATATATAAATATATATATATATATATATATATATATATATATATATATATATATATATATATATTTATATATATATATATATATATATATATATATATATATATATATATATATAT
>JAXIVD010010416.1:0-13412 GCA_036785275.1 Cancer borealis
CTCTCATGCCTCAGGAACAACATGGTCCACCTTCATGTCTCTGGTTCTTCTACTTAATTTTGCATTGATTTTTTTTATTGATACACACGCACACACGCACACACGCACACGTACACACGCAAACGTACACATATACATACATGTGTTTATACTTGAATATACTCTTGCATGATGAGTGTTTTTTTTATATACACAGTGTTGGGCTTTTTTTTTTAGCATACAATTTTACTTGAGTGTACGTTTTCATGATGAGTTTGTTTTACACACACACACGCACACGCACACACACACACACACACACACACACACACACACACACACACACACACACACACACACACACACACACACACACACACACCACACACACACACACACACACACACACACACACACACACACACACACACACACACACACACACACACACACACACACACACACACACACACACACACACACACACACACACACACACACACACACACACACACACACAACACACACACACACACACACACACACACACACACACACACACACACACACACACACACACACACACACACACACACACACACACACACACACACACACACACACACACACACACACCACACACACACACACACACACACACACACACACACACACACACACACACACACACACACACACACACACACACACACACACACACACACACACACACACACACACACACACACACACACACACACACACACACACACACACACACACACCACACACACACACACACACACACACACACACACACACACACACACACACACACACACACACACACACACACACACACACACACACACACACAACACACACACACACACACACACACACACACACACACACACACACACACACACACACACACACACACACACACACACACACACACACACACACACACACACACACACACACACACACACACACACACACACACACACACACACACACACACACACACACACACACACACACACACACACACACACACACACACACACACACACACACACACACACACACACACACACACACACACACACACACACACACACACACACACACACACACACACACACACACACACACACACACACACACACACACACACACACACACACACACACACACACACATTTTCACGTATCCAACTCCGCACAAACAACAAAGCAAATACATATCAAAACACAGATTACCCGCAGCAGACCATTCGCCTGACACGCATCGGGCCACGCGGGCTGATAATGAGGTAGTTAGCGAACCCCTTAACCCCCACAATACTCCCCCTGCCCCCGCTGTCCCTCTCATCGCCTGCTATACTACCTTCGCTGTCCCCTGCCCCTCCCTCCCCCAAGCTGGCAATAAGCGAGCGGAGAGCCAGACCAACATGGCTGGTAGTTAGAGACGCAGGAAAGCCAGATGAGCTCAATTTCCCCGGGAAATCAACAGGAAGTGCGTTGGGTTTTCGGAACCAAATTCCTCGACGCCCGCCGTGAGGAATCCAGCGGCGTGGCTGGCGTCACCCGCGCGGAGGCTGTGTGACGTGTGACACAGGTGGTGGTTTTGTGGTAGCCAGACTGACCCACCCTCACGGATTCGAATGAGGGAGTCACACATTCGGCCTGTGGTGACACTCAATGTGTCACCCATGAGTTCAGAATTTAAAGATAAATACGCATATTACTATCAGTAAACAACAACCCAAACAACGTTACGGAAGCATCCGACTTTTCCCAGCGGCTCGGACGCCTGGCCAGCTTCTGGGTGATGTCAGACGTGTCACAAGAGACAGAACCATATGAATGCATCCAAAATTTTCAAGTATGGAAGAAAAATTAAGTATAATTAGTGATTCTATTGTATCCCATAGAACAAAAAAAAGTTTATTTTCAATATGGAAAAAAATGAAAAATAGTGAACGTGTATCGATAAATGTCCAAGTAATGATTAATGATCTGCCTCTCCGAAGGAAAACTTAGGTAGGGCGTCAATTCATAAATAATGTCATTGGACGCCGAAATACTCGAAGAAGAAGGAAGAATACATATAAGGAAACTATAAGACGTATCAGGAAAAAACATGCAAGTAAACCTGAGACAAGAGCCGAATGTGTGAGCGGCTCCCTCGTCCAAACACGTGACCACCGAGGACTGGCCACACGATGGGTCAGGCTGGCCATGACAGTTGGGTCCACATGCTCTTCCATAAGAGTGGATGCTCCTCCATCTCCCTATATCTTTGGAACCGCGCCGTGAAAACAGTGAACTAGTTGGTGGCAAGAGTTGCTTGGGGTCGTGTGAGCAAGGACGCGGCCTGAAAAATTTTATGAAACATGTCGCTGAGCATCGCAAGCAGCTGTCTCGCGGTGTGCTGAGGCGGGAGTCTCGTGCCGCCCCGCCGTGCACCCGTGACCCTGATACACCCGACGCCGCAGGGGATACATGTTCCATTTTTCATCGTTTTTAGGGTCCTTTATAATGTGCTGTTGCTGATGATGCTCCCTCATTATATGTTTGTTTGTTTGTTTGTTATGAATGGTGTTTTCGTTCTTTTTTATGGTTGATTGATTGGGTGGCGTGATGGTTCGTGGTTGTGGTTGTCGTTATTGTTGTAGTTGATAATGATGACGACGATAATGATGATGACAACGACTATCAATGATGATGACTACTATGATAATGATAATGATAATAATGATGGTAATGATAATAATGATGATGATAATGAGGGCGGTGGTGCTGGTGAGGATAAACGACCCTGAAAAAAAAAAAAAAAAAAAACCGAACGCATTCACTGTTCACTTTGACGTGGATGGACTTAATGAAGACAAACCGTTATTGCGTTAACTCCGCCCTGATGGGGAGCTCAAGGCCTCACCACCACCACCACCACCACCGCCACCGCCGCCGCCGCCTCCACACTCATTAAACCCACGCGGCGAGGGGTGTATAGACGGGGGGGATGGGAGGCTGGGGTTGGGGGTGGGCACAGCGACCCCTAACTCTCGCCTATAGGGGTTTGTGGGATAACGAGTCAGAAGAGAGTCGTGAGGCGTCGGGTTTCTCAGCAGCTTCATCCATGTTTCAGAAGCTTCGGTATTTGCTTCGAATCAGAGTCGTTTAGGTTCGTTTCTGCTTCACGTACTGTTTCGACCTCAAATCCTCATTACTCTTCTGTGTCCTCCTCCTCCTCCTCCTCCTCCTCCTCCTCCTCCTCCTCCTCCTCCTCCTCCTCCTCCTCCTCCTCCTCCTCTTTTTAGCCTTTTTCCTAATTCTTTAGCCACTTTGCTATTATTTTTATCCAGCTATCCTAATTATGCTTTTTGTGTATATAGTTTTCATTTTCTTTATATTTTGCTTTCGTCTTTCCCGCCTTTTTTCTTTTCTGTTTTCTTTTCTTTTCTCTAACTATTTACTCGTTTAGTCCTCTTGTTCTTCCCCTTCAGGTGTTTATCTTGTTTCTCTTCCCTCATCCATCACCCACTGTCTTCCTATACTCACTTACTTCCTCTTTCCTCCGCCTCTTTCTCCTTCTCCTCCTGCTTTTCCTCCTTCATCCGTCTGCTTTCGTATCTTCTTCATTCATCACTTGCTTTCCCCTAAACATTGCGTATTTTCCCTTGGCATCGTTTTGTTTTTAATTCCCTCTTCGTATCGATTCTCAGGATCACTCTACGCAGTCCATCACGCCTCTTCCCTTCATTATTCTCTCCTCTTTCCCCTTCTTCCTTTTCCCCCTTCTCTCTCTCTCTCTCTCTCTCTCTCTCTCTCTCTCTCTCTCTCTCTCTCTCTCTCTCTCTCTCTCTCTCTCTCTCTCTCTCTCTCCCGTCAGATCTCCTTTCCTCTCATCTCCAATATTTTCCTCTCCTCTCATGTTTCCTCGCCATCTCATATGTTTCTACTCCTTGTACTTTTTTTGGTATCATCGCTGCTATCTTGCGGACCCAGACTCACAGTTCCTCTATTTTCCTGCCCTGCTTCCCTCTGCTCGCCGCTTTTCCCGGGTTAACACAGGGCGTAACTGTTTACATCATTTCGTAGGAAGTGAGCTTGGGCGATCAAAAGTAAGGCAATGGCGGAGGTGCAGTTTGGCATAAAATTTTGACTTTTTATTTGGTTCCACTCGGCGGCGCCTCGTTCCGTCGCTTCCCGTGTTTACTGTGAGGCTCCAAAGCGGCTGTGCGGGCGGTATCTTCCTTTAAGAAAGCCTGGTAAAGCCTCTGGTAACGGCTGGGGATAATGCGAGGCAGTACAGCCACACAAACAAAGCGATAAGTCCACACACGCTTCGAGGAACAGCAACCGACTAGCCTTGAGTGAAGCGTCGCCCTTAGACAATCCTCGACCCCGGAACTTATGATCTGTATGTCAGGATGAGTCTCTAGGGAACTGTGCAGGGATGTGTGTTAGGTTTTAATTTTTTAGGTTATCAATAAGTAGGGTAGTTGAGGGATCGTGTTTCCGTGCCTAAGCTTGGTTCACCTCCACGTGTATGTTTGTTTGTCCTCCTTCTTGCATCTAAGTCCTATTGTTCACTATGTTACGTTCTGATTCTCTGTTGGTTTCCACTGTGTTTATGTCTGATGCGCTTCATCGATGCTCTGGTGTTCTGATCGTGATTTTTGGTCTCTATGTTTGGAAGTTTGATTAATATTTTTCTTTCTTCCTAATTAGAGTGTGCTAATGAGGCTGTAGCTTGTGTTTGGAAAGATGGATGTCCTCTTAGTAATTATGGTAGTTAGTACACACGTATACGTATAGGACACACGTACTAACTACCTTTGTCTTGATTTGAAGGCACACAATAACAACTGCTACTCTTGAAAACACGTCTACCATTTCAAACCACTCAGAAAGGTATCGAACTGTAGCCCAGAAAGTAAGGAGACTGTAGCTCCTTTTACCACTGCGCCACAACATTTTCAGTGTTGTTTTTTACTCCCTGTATCATGTTTCCTTTCCTTGTCCTCCCCGACCATCATTTCTATGGGATACTGTAGTGAATGGGGCTCCAGTGTTATCAATATGTGTCTGTGTGTGTGTTTCTGTGTGTGTTTCTGTGTGTGTCTGTTTCTGTGTGTGCGTCTGTTTCTGTGTGCGTCTGTTTCTGTGTGTGTTTTTCTTTTCTTTCACAATAACACAGACTGAAAATAGGTCATTTAATTGATAGATGAAGACAGGTGAGTAGATGGACAGGTGGGACCAGCGCAGGAGGAAAGGTGTGTGGCAGGCAGAGGAGAAGACAAACAGACACATAGAGCCATTAATCTTCCCTCACACCCATCTCCTTCCTGCTTGTTCTGTTATCCATCCTCTTCCCTCCTCTTTCTCATTCTCGCTCTCTTTTTTTTTCTCTTTCTCTTTCTGTCTTTTTTTGGTCCCTCTTGCTTCGTCATCCTTCCTTCCAAAATTCCATCACTCGCTTTTATTTTCTACTTCACTCCATTTCCTTTGCTCTTTAAACTCTTCTCTTCCCCCACTCTTTAACGTATAACCCATCTACACCATCTCTCTCTTTCTCTCTCTCTCTCTCTCTCTCTCTCTCTCTCTCTCTCTCTCTCTCTCTCTCTCTCTCTCTCTCTCTCTCTCTCTCTCTCTCTCTCTCTCTCTCTCTCTCTCTCTCTCTCTCTCTCTCTCTTTCTTCCATATCCTCCTCTTTCTGCCTCCCCCTTTCGGGTTCCTTCTCTTCTTTCTCTCATCTCGATTATACTCTATGCTTTCTCCTCTACTCTCTGACCTTTCTCTCCCAATCCTTTTTCACTCCTACGCCTCCTCCCACGCCTCTTGTCTTTCCAATCCTCTTTTCCTCCCCCATCCTTACCCTTTCCTTCCCTTCCTTGCCTTGCCTTGCCTCCCTTCCTTCCCTCCCTGACGTTTCACTGAGCCTAGGACAAATTAACGCATCTCTCTCCCCGGACGTGACTTTCTCCGTCATACATCTCGCAGGCGGGACGGGAACCTCGGCTTGTAATCGAAGGGCGATGGCCACGGAAATAGATACATGGAGCAGTAGTATGGATAAAAGGATAAATAAATATTTGAATGTGTAGACAGATAGTTCGATAGATTGGTAAATAATTTTAGTAATGTCACTCACGAGTCAATAAATTATTTTGGATGTGGTATACAATTCTATATATGTTTTTTTTTTCCACTGGATGGTAGGGGCGCGTTTACATATTTTAGACAATGAATATATAATTTTGTCCCGCAAGAGCATTTTGTTCTGAACCCACATTGCCTGAATTAAATGGAAAAAAAACATGTGCATTAAGTTTGAATATATATTTGAATATTTTTTGTAAGTAAATCCGTTCATGTAAATTAATAAATAAACAATTAAATTAATATATATATATATATATATATATATATATATATATATATATATATATATATATATATATATATATATATATATATGTATGTATGTATGTATGTATGTATGTATGTATGTATGTATGTATGTATGTGTGTGTGTGTGTGTGTGTGTGTGTGTGTGTGTGTGTGTGTGTGTGTGTGTGCGTGTGCGTGCGTGTGCGTGTATATTTGTGTGTGTGTATGGCAGTGTGTGCGTGTGTGGAGCCATGAGGAAGCGTGCACCAATCAGGCGTAGAGACGTGGAAAAGCCTTCGAATCGGCGAACATTAATAACATTTTAGTTTATGGGGCGACGCCAGACGTGGGAGGCGCGGCGTCAGACACAACTGGTGGCCGTCGATACTTTCCCGCGTGTGTGTGTGTGTGTGTGTGTGTGTGTGTGTGTGTGTGTGTGTGTATGTGTGTGTGTGTGTGTGTGTGTGTGTGTGTGTGTGTGTGTGTGTGTGTGTGTGTGTGTGTGTGTGTGCGTGTGTGTGTGTGTGTGTGTGTGCAGTGGAAGCATCGTTGGGGACGTCGAGGGACGGCCGGAAGGGCCGCTGCAGGGTCTGTGGTATAGCAGGAAGAGTGAGAGTAACTGAAAATAGGAAAGGAAGGAGGTGCCTGGCGGTGGTGGTGGTGGTGCGATGTCACGGAGACATGAGGAAGGTGGACGCTTCAGTGACCGGAACTCAAGACTCAGTAGGATGCATATTTCACGTGGAATATTGGGCCACTCGGATGCGGGAGCAAATATCGGTTTCTTGAAGGGCAACGAAGATGATTTTTCAGCGAACATGAAGCCGAGAGTCTCAGGGACAAGCCAATAACTATATTTTTAGCGAGACACAAAAGCTGGTTAGTTGGTGCACGACGAAGCAGTTATTGTTTGATGAGTGACTCACAAAGAAGAACTGGACTTTATCGCCGCCATAAAAAGTAAAGTTAGCAGACGGTAGTGGAAGAAGCTAGAGGCAGCGGGACGCTTCCATCAGGTAGTGGAGGGTGGCGGCCCTCGCTCACCACCTCCTCGGCCTCTCATAACTTAACAGCCTCCGTGAAGGTGTCGATGTTGAGATTTCTCCGTATCAGTTTCGTGTGTTCGGTGTGCTCGTCGGTGCAGTTGGAGGTGCTTTTCTTGTAGGGTAGCTCGGCCTGGCGGGGTTCGGTGGCGGCCGCGGCCTGGTGGGTGGGTGAGGAATTAAAGGTAGAACCAATATCTAGATATCAGGCCAACTCAAGGAGGTATAGTGAAGACGCGCCAACCTTTGTCCAAAGGCGGTTTTGTTCTACACTCGTTTTCTTAAAAGTATCTACTGTCCCTGCATTTACCACATGCTAGCTTAGTTTGTTCCACTCCTCTATTACCCTTGGTAGTGTGTGTGTGTGTGTGTGTGTGTGTGTGTGTGTGTGTGTGTGTGTGTGTGTGTGTGTGTGTGTGTGTGTCTGTGTCTGTGTGCGTGTGCGTGTGCGTGTGCGTGTGCGTGTGCGTGTGCGTGTGCGTGTGTGTGTGTGTGTGTGTGTGTGTGTGTGGTGTGTGTGTGTGTGTGTGTGTGTGTGTGTGTGTGTGTGTGTTTGTGTGCTTGTGCGTGTGCGTGCGCGTGTGTGTGATAAAGAAAGAAGTAATGGGGCAGACAGGATGGTGAGGTGTGAACGGGCAGTGAGGGGCGAGTGACGTCATGCCCAGTTTACGCGCGTCGCTGAGTTGACTTGGTATATCTGGATCTTGAGTAAAATCTTTTTATATCTACCGACGAAAAACATGTCTAGAATATTTTCTTACCAAAAAATGCAATTCTTGTCATGAGGAGTTCCTCCAGGTGCAGGCAGCCTTCCCTTCTTCCCGGCGACCTAGACTGATGACGGCAATAAATCTCGCCAGGTATAAATCACAACGTAGCTTGGCCGTGTAATTGCTGTTCTCGTGGCGAGCGAGGACAAGACAACGTAGAAGTGGCGGCGGCTTCTGTCATCAGCGCTGGCAAGGTGTGGTGGGGTAGTGACTCCCGCAGCCCCGGCGGCACAGCGTCACGGTGCCCCGGACCCGCCACCTTGTTGACTAACTTGTTGACATCTCGTTAGCCGGATTATTCCACTCGGGAGTTACTTGGCTCAGGCGGCACCTCCTCCAAGCCGCCGCCTGTGCTGCGTCCTGCCGCCCCGCCACTGTGGACTGCTGGGCTGCAGATATTTTTTTCAGAGTTTGGTTGTCTTCCCGCAGAGCTTCATTATCCATCCCCCGAGATGTGTCGCTCTAGCTGCCGCCTCGTCATGGTCGCCTGTCCAAGGTTGAGGCTGTAAACTGTATGGCCACGAGAAAAGAGCTCGTAGTAAAACCTGAGTGAGGAGGGAAAGCCATTTTATGAAGAAGGTTACGAGGAAACTTACGGAAATCAAGTCACAAAAGGAAAGTGACACCCTACTGTGGAAGGATTGATGGCAACAGAACGTCCCGCCCAGGCACGGATGGCACGGCGAGTGGCGTGAGTCAGGCAGCATCAGCACTTACAACAACTTAGACAATTATCCTGTTCAGTTTAAAGTGATGGAGTAAACTAACTGATACGCCTTTTTAAATAGCTTGCTTTTTTAACCTTTCCTTCCCTTGTTCGTCAGTTTCTGGCTCTTTCTTCACTTGCCTTGTGTAGAGGACAGAAAGAGCAACATGCACTTTGACCCATCAGGGTTCGTGTGTCTTGTGGTGAGGGATGGGACACTAATGGTGGCGTCAGGCACGAAGCGCCTCAGGGCGTCAGGCACGATGAGCGCCTCAGAGGGAGCCACTTAATCCGTGGAGGAGAGGACGGCTTCACCACAACCTGCACCACGTGACGGAATGCATAGGAATGTAGGTGGAAAGCAAACACGTAGAAAACACCTTTTCGATTCACAGCGACGGGTATCTGCTGAACTACTTGTTAAAAACGTGTGTTGAAGAATGAACCTGAAACGATTCTCTCTCTCTCTCTCTCTCTCTCCCTCTCTCGTCTCTCTCCTCTCTCTTCTCACTCTCTTATCTCTCTCTCTCTCTCTCTCTCTCTCTCTCTCTCTCTCTCTCTCTCTCTCTCTCTCTCTCTCTCTCTCTCTTCTCTCTCTCTTCTCTCTCTCTCTCTCTCTCCTCTCTCTCTCCCTCTCTCTGCTCTCTTCTCTCCTCTCTCTTCTCTCTCTCCTCTTCTTCTTCCTCTCATCTCTCTATCTCTCTCTCTCTCCCTCCCTCTCCCCCTCCGTCTCTCCTCTCTCAAACCTCCCGCTCTCTCTCTCTCTCTCTCTCACCCTCTCCTCTCTCTCCTCTCTCTCCTCTCCTCTCTCACTCTCTCTCTCTCTCTCTCTCCTCCCTCTCTCCTCGCTCTCTCTCTCTCTCTTCTCACCGCTCTCACGCTTCATTCTCTCTCTCCATCCTCTTCTCGTCCTTCTCATCATCTCTCTCCTCTCGTCGCCCCTCTCGCTCTCGCTCTCCTTCCTCTCTCTTCATCTCTCTCTCTCTCCTCTCTCGTCTATATCTCACTCTCTCCTTCTCTCTCTCTCTCTCATCTCTCGCTCCATCTTCCTCTCTCTCTCTCTCTCTCATCACATCTCTCTCATTCTCTCTCTCACTTCTCTCTCGGTCTCTCCTCTCTCCTCTCTCCTCGCTCATCTCCTCTCTCTCTTCCTCGTCGTCCTCTTCATCGTCTCTCTCTCTCTCCTGCTCTCTCATCTCTCTCTCTCTCTCTCACGCTCTCTCTCTCTTCGGCTCTCTCTCTCTCCCTCTCTCTCTCTCTATCGCCCGGCCTCTCCTCTCTCTCTCTCAGTCTCCCTCATCCCTCTCGCTCTCGCTTCCTCTCCTCTCGTCTCCTCTCTCTCTTCGCTCTGCTCTCTCTCTCGTCTCTCTATCTCTTCTCTCCCTCTCTCACTCTCTCTCTCATCTCATCTCTCTCATCATCTCTCTCTCTCCTCCTCTTCTCCTCCTCTTCTTCTCGCTCGTCTCCTCTCTCTCTCGCCCTCGTTCTTCCTCTCTCTCTCCCACTCTCTCCCCTCTCTCTCTCTCTCGCTCCTATTTTTGGCATACGTGTCAGGCGGATAGAACAGAGAAAGCAAAGTTGTGCATAAAACATAATGTAATGGGAACGTAAACATAAGTACTAATCATAATGAATGGCGTGTGCCACGTAGATAAGACCGTCCACACAAGCACCAGTGCTCACATTCTCTGTCTCTATAAAATGCGCGGCACACCAACCTTAAGGCATGAGTTTGTAGATGTTGTGTGACTGTCCGCTGTTAATGAATTGAAGTTTAATCCATAAATTATTTTCCTTTATAGATCTAAAAAAAATAGACATTCAACTAATTGTCTGTGTTTCTTTACTTGCTAATAATCTTTCATAAATAATGGGAGTTACACTTATACTTTTTCGCGCATTCTAGTTCTGGCTTAAATGGAGGATTGGAAGGATAATAAGATGATCGGATTTCTACCTTCAACACATCACTGATTTAACACCTTCAATGATAACTTAAAAGAATCTACATCTGGTTCGATCCGGTTTTACTTGCGTCGGTATTTCAATATTTATACTATCTTCTGTGTGTAACACAAGCTATCGAGCTTTCTTCCCATAGCACCTTCCAGACATATTCGTGGAGTGTGTTATACTGTAAAATCTTCATCCACTGTACAGACGATAGGTGTTGAGAAGCACGTGCTCATAATGCTGATTAACTTGATATCTCGTGTAATTTTTACGTCTTTTTTTTTCACTTTCGTATTCAGATTATCGACCTTGTATGTTTAGTATTGTCCTCACGTAAATTTAGTTGTGTTCCTGGAAGGGTACAGTACGTTATGGAGTTTGCGTTACTTATTTCGTTTAATATTTTTATTTTATACTCTCTCACTCTTTCTTTTTATCTTTCTCTCTCTCTCTTTCTTTTTATCTTTCTCATCTCTATCTCCTCTCTCCATGCCTGTGTGTGTGGGGGCTTTGTAAGGTATCTCCTAATGCCGTGGAAGGTTGGTGCAAAAACAGACTCCTGACGCAGGTTAATCACCACCCGAAGAAGGAGAGGTGGCGGTAGAGGTCGAACGCACCGCGGAGTACGACATTGGCCTCTGGGTGTAAGGTAACTTTTCACATCTTGGCTAAATATGTTGAGCAGCAGCCTGGGTGAAGGGGAGACTTAGTTATCTCACAGACTGACGGTAACGTGAGGCGCAGAAGTTTGGGACTAAGTTTGACTACTGAGAGATTACATATCCGAGCCGACAAGCCTTGTTCCCAGTGTGTTGCTGGCTAGGTACACTACTTTTTACGTAGCTGAGTCTCGCTGCACGGAGGCTGTGTGGAGTGCTTGGTATTGGCACGGTGGTGGTAAAATGTTGTGCATTATCTCATAACTCTTCATAGATGCTTCTAAGAAAACACAACATAACAACAGTGTATTAATCGTACTAGGCGGAAAATTTTGTTTTTGTAATAATATCGCTTTACGTGTTGGGTAAAAATTTCTGGGTTTTCATCATTCACAGCAGATTCAGATCAGGTGAGTAAAGAAAAAAAGCCGTTAAAAAAAAAAATACCTTTAGCCTCGTCCTGAGAAGCGAGAGCAACCGGTAGGCTGGTCTCCCTTGATGCCCCCGCCGCCCGACGCCCGCCGCCCGCCGCCCCAGGGAAGGATTTCAGTTTATGTTGCATTGCATTGTTTGCTTAATGAAATACCGAATTTTATCCCTGCAAGATTACAACACCATCACCCTGACCCGTTTGGCAGCCTTCGCGTTGTATGTTATCCAGTATTCGTTTCACTTCCTTCTTTTCGTTTGTTTTCTCTTGACCTAGTAAGCCTTTACGCTCCGATAAATGAAGAGTAACTTTGCTATTGACAACAGGAAAAAGGAGGGTAAAGAGAAGGTGTGGCAGAGTGAAGTGGTGTGTGTGTGTGTGTGTGTGTGTGTGTGTGTGTTGTGTGTGTGTGTGTGTGTGTGTGTGTGTGTGTGTGTGTGTGTGTGTGTGTGTGAGTGCGAGTGTGTGTGTGTGTGTAGTGGTTGTGTGTGTGTCGTGTGTGTGTGTGTGTGTGTTGTGTGTGTGTGTGGTGTGTGTGTGTGTGTGTGTGTGTGTGTGTGTGTGTGTGTTGTTGGGGCGTGTGTGTTTATGTGCGTGACGTGTATTGCAACATCGTTGGGTGTGTATGAAGGGAAAGATGCTAAAATAAGATTGAGATTTATGCAGAAAGAATGCAGAGAGAGAGAGGAGAGAGTGAGAGAGATGAGAAGAGAGAGAGAGAGAGAGAGGAGAGAGAGAGAGGAGAGAGAGAGAGAGAGAGAGAGAGAGTGAGAGAGCTCAGCAAACATTTTCCTACACGGATCGATCTTGCATTTTTTTTCCTCCTGTACTTCCTTTTCATCCTAGTCACGCACAACACACACACACACATGCACCACACACACACACACACACACACACACACACACACACACACACACACACACACACACACACGATACACAGCACACAACACACCACACAGGCAAAATCAGAAACGACAAAGACACACTCACACTCGCCTTACCTCCACCTATACACAAAAACATGTACTCAAGGTCTATAGGTCACCTCCCTTCCCTCTTTTGTTAAAGTTCCTCATACCCCTCAGAGAATTAATGTTTGACTACAGACCAGAAGTGACAATAGGCAACCCTTTGTGCTGGTGTGTGTGGCCGCGGTTGTCGTCGAGGTAATGGACCCCCGGAGAATGGGCCTCGTCCCTTGTTGCCTATACCTACAAAAGACACAGTGAAGGAACCACGCTTTTTATTTTTTTTTAATGTTCCTGGAGGGTATGTTATAAAGGGCGGTAGTGAAAAGTTTGTGTGGAGGGGAGAGTAAACAGCCGTTTTGAGCCTCATCATACGCCGGGATAGTGATGATTTGTCTTTTAATATAACAAGATAACGTCAGTTAGTAAAACAGACGCAAGGGCTTTGTAATAGGACTGGGGACACGAGTGTATCAGGTAGAGAGGGCGAAG
>JAXIVD010010417.1:0-5000 GCA_036785275.1 Cancer borealis
GTGGCTGAGTGGCTGTCCGTGTTTACTCACTCGTCGCTGAGGTGGCAAGATATCCTAGTTGTATTGTGGCGAGGTGATCCAGAGGCCTTGAGGTGCGTCAGGCAGGTATAACAAGGGTGGAGGTGTGATGGTGTGATGGTGTGGTGTGTTTTGATGTGTTGTGATGCTGTCTATACTTGTGTGGTGCTTGTGGTGTTGCGTTGTGGTGTGATATAGGTAGTCGTGGTGGAGGTTTTGGTGTTGTGTTGGTGTTGTGTTGTGTTGGTGTTGTGATGATAGTTGTGTGAAAGTGTTGTGAGTGTGATTTGTGTTGTAATGATCATGTAACTGTTGCAATGTTCGGTTGGGTGGGGTGAGAGAGGAGGTAGTGACATGATGATGATGATGATTATAACGACTATGTTATTACTCTATTCATACTAATGGTGGTAATGGTAGGGATGATTATATAGTGGCAATGATATGATATATGTATAATGATGGCATGGTGAAGCTGTAATGGATGCTAGGTAAAAAAATACTTATGTGAAGAAAAATATATAAAAAATAATGCTACACCTCAGCTATTTCCTTTATTACACGATTATCAAGACGTAAAGCATCATAGAGTAAGTACTTCATTTCACGTAAGGGCCAAGAAGAGTAAGAGTAAGTAAGGGTGTAGAGATGCGGTATTGTGTGGCAGAGTGATGATGATGTGGCGTGGAAGTGCCATGGTGAGGGGAATCGAGAGGCGTGTGTCCAGAGTGTCGTTCTAAGTAAGGTGAGTCTTGCACTCCACTTACTTCCCCCTTATGTGGCTTCCCTTCCTGGTATCAAGGGGAGGGAGGGAGCCAACGCCCTCACAACCTCTCCCCTTTAAGGTAATATTACAAAGCATCTAAACAAGCCACAACAATTCTAACCCTCGACACTTAACCTACAACGACTCATACACGTCCACAGCATGCACAGCCCATACCCACGGAGACCCACGGAGACCCACGCAGGGAAGCATCGTTAACAGAGTACGTTAAGAGACAGCCATCCACCCACCACACCCGTGCCAACCAGCCTTTGTGTACCTCTCACTGACCCAGCCTCGATCAGACACACACACACACACACATACACACAGACACACACACACACACACACACACACACACACACACACACACACACACACACACACACACACACACACACACACACACACACACACACACACACACACTCAGTTTGGCTACAATTAAATATAAACTTTGTAAGCTGAAGTTCATGGTTCAGAGAGTTTAGAGAAAAGTCTGCTGTTCTGCCCATTACTGTTTCACCTCAACCACCTGCCTGATGTGGCTTGTGCAGCTTCCCTAACACATGCCACGCCTCCAACATCACAACACACTTTACACTGTCATAAAGTAACACACATTTAGGTAATGCTAATCAATACCAGAAAAAAATAATTCGATGATATTCGTGTGTGGTTTTATCGAATGTTGATAAGCATGACAAGATATTTGATTGGCTTTGATGATATATATCTTTTATCTTATCGTCAAGCAGATCTATTTCCTTTAATTATCAGGAACCTTCTTTTATCATACTTCTTCTACGTTCCAAGTGTTCCGCCTCATGCACACGTCCCATAATGTTTGTGTTGATGCTCTATAGATGAACAGGCCTCGTCGCAGCGGACCCACGCCCTGCTTATACCACTGACAGTTGTAATGGTCGACGTTTAATAGTTCCCAGATACTCAGCGTGTGTAACAGGAAAGAGGACTTCTGGGGCTGGACCCGACACCAAACTTTATTTCCACTTTGGGCTGAGTGCCAGAACCGTACTGCTATTTCCTCGACCTCACGCCTTTCCGTATCCTTCTAATCTAATCTCACTCTTTCAGAACTTCACATCCCATCAAGGTTCAAGTTAATCACTGTTTTACTAACCATTCCAATATAACAATTATATTTTAATTTCTTTTAAAAGCGAGGAATCTTAAGCGTTAAAAAAACATGTCTATTTTTTGATCACTCAGCACTAAGCCATATGTTTTCTGTTTTTTATTTTATTTTATTTTATTTATTTTTTTTTTTTTTGCCACAATGTCTTTCTTTAACCAAAATTGAGAAGAACCTGCCAGAAAAAAATGTATTCATAAAACATTTTAGTTCTTATTCTGGCCGCAAAGCTTCCTCATTAGCGATGCGGGTTCCCAGGTTGGCGGGTGCAAGCAGGGTCACCCTTTACTTCCAGAACGGCACGGCAGCTGGGTGGCGGGAAGGAGGGAAGGAGGGAAGGAGGGAAGGGAGGGGAGGTGAGGCTAAGGAGCAGGGAGTCCGGTCTGGTGGGAAGGCTCCACTAATAAAAGAAAGGAAGAAAGGAAGAAAGAAAGTAGCGAGGAAATAAACTATTATATATTATTGATTTATAGCATAATTTTCAGTCTACTTTATTTATCCATCCATTGTTGCTTTTTCCTCCTACATCATTCGCCACTTGAGTTTATCGTTTTAACCATGAAGGAGCGTCATTATTCCTCCTCACGATAAGAATGACAGGTCAGAACATGCCGACAAGGTACTATAAGTGAATACCTGCCTCACTCCGCTACATGTGATGCCGACAGGATAGTGGAAGGACAGTGGAAGGATAGTGAAGTATGAAGATTGATGTGCATTGAATGACGGAGGCGATGCAGATGTATTACTGGTGACAAATGTACTAATGCCTCACGCTTCACGCTACTAGTCACCTTTAATTAGAGTGTTACCAAGACTGCAGCAACACTCAGTCCTCACACACACCCCTACACACACTCCTCACCGTGAAGGCACCCCCATCTGATTTGACTTTCTCATTGACACTCAACACACACACAAGGCGATTCGAAAAGTACACACAATATTATCTCATCATAAGTATTTCCTGATACCCGTATGTAATCCATTATGGTCATATCATGTACATTAAACACTGTAAATCCACGTTTACATCTGTCTTCATTAAAGTTCATTATAAACCTTTTTTGGCATTGCAGATGAACTAATGAAGATGCAACGATGTCATGCAAGATTACAGAATACAATAAGTTATACCAAGACAGTACTTGTTTTTTTCTCTATTGTATAAGGAGGCCACAAATACAAATTTATAGTTTTTTTTTTTTACCAAACTAAGTCGATACTACCATCCTGATCTCTTTTAAATGTGACTCTTCAATAACATCAAAACCAACATCAAAATTAAAGTTTTCATTTAGGTTGTCACTGAAACAGGAAAACCAACTGCGTTTGTGGTTTCCTAGAAAATCGTGGGACCCTTTTTTATATTCTTCATAAAGGTCAGTCCCTTTATATACACCCTGTTGTACACAAAGTATCTACCTCCTTATCTCTTCCTCCCCTTCTCTCTCTCTCTCTCTCTCTCTCTCTCTCTCTCTCTCTCTCTCTCTCTCTCTCTCTCTCTCTCTCTCTCTCTCTCTCTCTCTCTCTCTCTCTCTCTCTCTCTCTCTCTCTCTCTCTCTCTCTCTCTCTCTCTCTCTCTCTCTTTCTCTCTCTCTCTCTCTCTCGCTGTCTGTCTATCTATCTATCTATTTCGGGCGCTAGGAAATTACATGGGTTCCACAGTAACACAACAATCCATTTTCTGTTTGGTTACATTGGGCATTAACCTCACTTTATCATTTACTGTTGAGGAAAGTTAACATTACATAACGTGTGCCGATAAATAAACCGATTTCTAAGTAAAGATAAATGTACACTTTTCCTAGTAATTCACCCCAGCAGAAGTAACACATTTTCTTTTCCTTTTCGTTCTGGAAGTCTCATCTTATCCAAAGGTCTTCCTACGCAATGTTTCCCTTCCATTTCCACCTTCGCTTCGCTACCTCTCAAGCCTCCCTCCCTCTCTCTTTCTTTTATCTATTACCATTCCCCTTCATTTCCCACCCTTCTCTCCACCTTCATTGCCTCTCTCTCCTCCCCCCACGTTCGCTCCCCTTAGCCCTCGCCCCCCATCACCAGGAGCGAAGAGTCTCCACAAAGCAGGCGTCTACTCTATGAATGAGCCTGCCACGCACTTTTGTATCTCAGCTTTTGTGAGCGGCACGTCTGTATCGCAGAATATTTACCTCTTTTAGTCAGTCCTGAAGAGTTCCTTTGTGCTTCCCTTTTTTTTTCCAAGTTTGTTTTAGACCCTTTATGGAGGAAAGCCTTTGAGTTGGAATGTGAAGGGATTCTACATGAGGAAAACACTGGGAAATCAGTGCGTCACGAGAGAGAGAGAGAGAGAGAGAGAGAGAGAGAGAGAGAGAGAGAGAGAGAGAGAGAGAGAGAGAGGAGAGAGAGAGAGAGAGAGAGAGAGAGAGAGAGATATATGAGGGAACGATTCTCTACATGGGATGAAATTTGAGACTTGAATGTTGGCTTCATAACCGTGATAATTCCTGACTAGCCGTAATTTAGTACAGACATATAGATACATAATCAATGTTATCGTGGGGATTAACCTCAAAATTCATGTGTTCAACTAAATTCCACAATGTTTAGCGCACTTTAGGTCCGAAAGGTTCATGTTCCGCGAAAGAGGCGAGGTCGGTAAAGTTTCAGAGTTTGCTGAGTCTCAAGGCCGCCTTCCTCGTAGTGGCTGGCGACGGTCCAGGCGCGCCGCTGGTCCCAGCTCCTCTGGCGACAGCAGCGAGCTGGTCCAGGAAGGATGGGAGACATGGAAGGGAAGCGTGGCTGATCTTTTATAACGAAATTCACTGACGGACTCAAGCAATTCATAACAGGCAAAATAATGCATATATATGTTATATTTAAAGCACAATTTTTTAATGAATGTAATAAAAAAAAAATTACATTATAAGCAAGGAAACTTTTTTTTTTCCATCGACAAATTGAGGAATGTATGTTTCACACAAAAGTATAGGAAACTGGAAGGAAGGGGAAAGCACATGCAGTTAAGATGGAGGAGACCATGGCGTCTACACACCCAGGGACTCCACCTCCTCCACAC
>JAXIVD010010417.1:10000-13410 GCA_036785275.1 Cancer borealis
AAGGAGGGATGGAAGGAGGAAAAGAAGGACGGATGGAAGGAGGAAAAGATAGATGGAAGGAAGGAGGGATGGAAGGAGAGAAGGAAGGAGGGAATGGAAGGAGGGATGGAAGGAGGATGAGGATCCCTTAAGTCCCTCATTGTGGTAAGGACACGCCCTAGGATTGGCGTGCTTCAAGTGTGCTTTCAGGTGTGTGTGTGTGTGTGTGTGTGTGTGTGTGTGTGTGTGTGTGTGTGTGTGTGTGTGTGTGTGTGTGTGTGTGGTGTGTGTGTGTCTCTCTGTTGTGTGTGTGTGTGTGTGTGTGTGTGTGTGTGTGTGTGTGTGTGTGTGTGTGTGTGTGTGTGTTAAATACCTAGTTCATCAATTACACATACCTACATAACTAAATAATAAACCAATGGATAATAAATAAACAAATAAAGCAAGGAAGAGCAAACAAGATTAATATTCAAACCCCCAATTGTCTCCATAAACATAAAATTCTTCGTAACTCCCAACATACATTCCAGGACACTATTTACACTGGGCGACCATCAACACACACACACACACACACACACACACACACACACACACACACACAACACACACACACACAGAATAGGACTCAATGAGGGAAATAAACCATAAAAAATACCTCACCTCCATTCGATGAAAGAAAACAAGTGCAAACAAAACCAGAGGACTCCTGGTAAATGTTATATGTTTGTTGTTATGCATGAACACAAAGAGACGTGTGAACATGGGAAGGTGTATAAATATTTCCTGAAACAACTATCAAGCTGGGTAGGGATGGGAACAAAACCCCAGACAAAGGCAGGTGTGTGTGTGTGTGTGTGTGTGTGTGTGTGGTGTGTGTGTGTGTGTGTGTGTGTGTGTGTGTGTGTGTGTGTGTGTGTGTGTGTGTGTGTGCGTGCGTGTGTGTGTGTGTGTGTGTGTGTGTGTGTGTGTGTGTGTGTGTGTGTGTGTGTGTGTGTGTGTGTGTGTGTGTGTGTGTGTGTGTGTCGGTAGGAAAGGGAGGGGCAGGGAGAGGAGGCGAAGGAAACACCTGAATAGTTAGGTGAGGTATTTTGACAACACATTCACAAGAAAATCACTTGTTATTACGCTTTTTTATATATAATTACTGATAATGAGAGATACAAACAGAAAGACAGATAAACAGACGAAGAAGAGAGATAGACATGATTAGATAATGATACAGAGAGGGAGATAAAAGCAAACGAACATGCAGGAAGGAACACAAGCAGGCAAAGAGACAGAAAAGAAACAGGCGAACATAAATATACAAATTCAACACAAAACAAAGAACGTAAGGACTAGAGGATCAGTGCAGAGTAATGCCGTTCATCCTCATTACCCGGTGGAGGCTGTGTTCTCTCTCTCTCTCTCTCTCTCTCTCTCTCTCTCTCTCTCTCTCTCTCTCTCTCTCTCTCTCTCTCTCTCTCTCTCTCTCTCTCTCTCTCTCTCTCTCTCTCTCTCTCTCTCTCCTCTCATTCAAGACAATACTTGTGTTGTATTTTGAATCGCTTGAATTGCTTGGCATTGTTCAGCTTTAAGAAGCTTCCACCGTTCCCTCGGTGCCATGAACAACAATATAACTGGTGTGTTTAAGGTGCAGACGCCACCACATGTGTCCCAAAACATGACACTGTAATCTATCGCGTCATAATAAATAATATTTTGCTGCCATGTATAACTGTAGATAAATTATGAGATTTTTTTTTAAAGGTTATATATATATATATATATATATATATATATATATATATATATATATATATATATATATATATATATATATATATATATATTCACACACAATGTTGGGCAGTAGTTCACTCTTCTGTTATCTGTTGTGTTCCCATTTACGCAAGCAAACTGGGTTGAAAATTCAGATAAATGGGAGTGAAGTGGATCGATTTATCAATTTAGATTTCCTTTTCACGTCGGTTTCCTTCTCTCTGCTCCACTATGTATAACATTCTTATCTGACACTTTTTTTTAGCTTTTTTTAGTGTGTGTGCTGTCTTTACCTTTTAACAGAAGTGTGTATCATAACTTGAAGCTTTCCACAAATGGATTAAAATTGAGATTTCAATATTGAAAGAATGACTGAGTGTTGTTACAAACTTTGACTCAAGTCAATT
The DNA here is from genome assembly GCA_036785275.1 of Cancer borealis. Taxonomy (NCBI): domain Eukaryota; kingdom Metazoa; phylum Arthropoda; class Malacostraca; order Decapoda; family Cancridae; genus Cancer; species Cancer borealis. The sequence continues at coordinate 12,151 of JAXIVD010010417.1, forward strand.
CAATCAATACAAAAAACTGCATGAAAGGTTTGGAATTGCAAATTCAAATTACGTTTCTTATATAATGGTCTATTAACAATCTGTGGTTAAATGCCTTTCATGCATTGAGGCTTTCTGACCCAAGCTGCCTGGTGTGTGGGCAGCGCGGGTTACCCAGTCAAACTGTGACCAGCCTTTAAGGGAACAGATTGATCACCCTCCCGCTCCGTTTTATCATCTTTATCATATACAGCAGACAAACACAACTTCCGTGAGAGAATAACCATAGTACACTGGTGGCAGCGGTGGGATTTAAGCCTCCCTGTCCGACCATGTGATGCCCTGGTATATTTCACTCAGTCTCAGCAAGTCAATAAAAGAGCGTGTTCAGTGACAGGACAGGTCAGTCAGACAGGAGAACAAGTGGCTGAATAACATAACTTTGACGTCACCTGCACAGAACCTGTCCCACTGTTTGGTTACCCGCCGCGCCGATGACGTTATCTGAACCCATTGCCCTACCTGTCTGGCTAACCGGTTCTTTCATTAACATCGACCAAACTACACTGTCTATGAGGTCAACAAAACCCGGTCAATTATATTCCCTGAGTCAAGTTATTCAATCAGCCTTGTGGGTTTCAATAGAGGATAAAAAAACAGTTGACATGGATTGTTGGACTTGTTATGTAATCTAGATAGATGCATTGATTGGTAGACAGCTTAGCATACGTCAATTTTAAGATATAATGAAAAAAACGATAGGCAAACATGTATGTGGAAAAGACTGGTCGAGGCACATCCAGCTTTGCATTGGCAATGACTGGCCACGATATTGATATGACCGTCCGTAACCTCTAGACTCAATAACATGCATTGGCATATTTTTTTCCTCCTACCAGCCAAATATGGTCACGTTTCTGCTTACTACAGTACAAAACAAAGCTTTCCAACACCCAACGGTTCATTATAATGAAACTTTAAGGCATGCCTCTCATTAATGCTACTTTGTTCTAAGTCACTCCATTGCTGCTACTCTGGTATTAAATCAAAGATTCCTGCCATGTACTTAACACGTCTTCCTCCACTAAATACAAGTAAGATAACACTAAAAACTTGTTCTAAGACACATAAAAGCAGCGTCTACAGCCTGTGTGTGTAGATCCATTTACCAAAGTTATTTTTACCTTTCCTGGTCAGACGGTAGTAGGCGTTCAAAACCGTTACCTGCCTGACGCGTCACAGGTAAGGCAGTACCTGCGGCCTTATGGACTATTGACGTGT
>JAXIVD010010418.1:0-5000 GCA_036785275.1 Cancer borealis
TGGAACGGCTGTAAATCTTCTGCATAGTGAGACGTTTGAGAGAGAGAGAGAGAGAGAGAGAGAGAGAGAGAGAGAGAGAGAGAGAGAGAGAGAGAGAGAGAGATTGGTTACTTCACATTAATCTTTAGTTTCCAACAACTCTCGTGTCATTTCTCCTTGGTGTCCGTTGTCAGTGAGAGAGAGAGAGAGAGAGAGAGAGAGAGAGAGAGAGAGAGAGAGAGAGAGAGAAGAGAGAGAGAGAGAGAGATAAACTTCAGAAAGGAGAGAAAGTCACGCAGGTTTACTTATCCCGTGTGTCCCAAGCTACGTATATTTCCGTATTGGTGCGTGGCAGCGGGCCGTGCGTGCTTCGTGGTGCGCATGCGTGACTCCCTCAGTGGTGCACCCGTCCAAGGCCACCAACACTGCTACCCTGTCGGTGGCCGCAGAGAACTCCCACCTCACCTGTCCACCGGCAACTTAACCTTACCTGTCCCTCCCCGCCTCACCTCACCTCACCGCCTCACTCTCCTACCTTTGCTACACCTGTCCAGTCGTCTCCTCCTTCCACCTGTCTCCCGTTACCTCTCGTGTTTACTTTCGCTCAACTTGTCCGTTCCATCCAGCTGTATCTTACCTGTCTATCTGAGCCTCACCTGTCGACGCCATGAACTTAGCCGTTCACCTGCTGCCTCACACGACCGGACATCACCACACCTGTCCGCCGCCCATCTCCGCTGACCTGAAGACTCAATTGATACGCCCGCGGACCGTTGCTTTCACTCCTCCCTGATGGAGTTATGGAAGCCGCGGACATACACACCTTCCCTCACCCTTAACTGTCTGTCCGTCCGTCCGTCTGTCTGTCTGTCCGTCCGTCGTGGCAGCAGGAAACATACCACCACCACCACCACACCACCACCATCAGCAGACCGGCCACTTGCAGAAGGTCAACGTAACAGTTATGACCTTTAATGCCAGAGGACGGAGACTCGTTCAGGATATTCAGCAGTCCTTTTGACGGTCATCCTACAAACCCCAAACCACATGCTTGGCTATACTAAGAGGTCCTTTAATTATCGTTGCAGTGTTCTTCAATAAACCTTCCCCTCCCTCTCTTTCTTTTTCTCTCTCTTTCTCTCTACCCTTCTGCCGCGTCCTAGGTGGTGGAAGACCCTCCTCTCTCTCTTCATGCCGGTTATGCCACGTCGTGCTGCAAGTGGATGTGTTGTAGCTGCTGCTGTATTCATGTTCATCCTCATTCAGTCTCAGTCTCGGTTTCAGTCTCATTTCTCACCTGACATGAATATTAGGTAGGGAACATGATTTAGTAGTTCATTGGCACACTGCTATTCCGCTGCTAAATTTGGTCCTTCTGTCCACCACCTCCTGACCCGTTTCGTCTCTTTCTCCACATCTGTTCACGCGCTACCACACCATCCACGCCTGACCGCGGCCACCACAGGCGTGTATGATGAGGAAAAATAATGCTGATGTTTGGAAATGTTCCCCAAACGCAGAGTGACACCAACGGAAGGGATGTCATAGCGAGAAAATTTGGAAACTAACCACTGGACACAAATTTTCCTTGCTCCTTCGTCACATTCTTTTCCGTTCTTCCTCACTTTTTATTTTCTTTCTTTTTTTTTTTTTTTTTTTTTTTTTGTCTGTGTGTGAGTGGTGGAGTTGATTTGACGTCAAGGCGAGTCCCGAGCAACCACCGCGGCGTGTGCTGGCGTGCTGGTGTGCTGGGAGGGCCGCCCAGGCTGACGTCACTACATAATGAGCGGCTGACCACATACAAACAAGCAACACCACCTCACGCCTTCATTGGATACACTGTACACAACAATACTCTCTCTCTCTCTCTCTCTCTCTCTCTCTCTCTCTCTCTCTCTCTCTCTCTCTCTCTCTCTCTCTCTCTCTCTCCTCTCTCTCTCTCTTTCTCTCATTTTTAAACATAGGGAGGGTTTGTCATCAATTATCTCCTTCAGGATGGGCAGCTAAAAGCGTTCCAGTTTTGGTTTATGTTTTCTACGTTTATATTAAGATAGTGTATGTGAACTTCATCGCCATTTTGTCGACACGCACTGTAAAAATTCAGTTATCTCTCGCCAGGACAGGTTCTGCCATCAGTAAGACTAGCGGAAAATTGCCGAGTGATCTGATAAATGGGAAATGCCTTTCAATATAAACGGATGCCAAATTCTTTGACGGAAGAAAACCGAGGCATTTGATTACGAAATGTGCGGAGGGGAGGGGGGGAGGGGAGGGGAGGGAGGGGAGAGAGAATGTGTGCATGGCGTCAGTGATCTGTGTGGGAACTGCAAGATCGTCAACAAGCTGCAAGGCCCCGGCGAGTATAGGCAACATGATACTAGGCTTCTTTATCATCGAAACATTTCTTCCAAGTGTTAACACATATAAATACAGGTAGAAGGTATTGGAAATGTGCTTGGCAATTCTTTCTTTTTCTTTTAACAAAACTCTGCAATATTAACAATTCCGCGTGGACCGAGCGAATATTCCTCCCACAGGCAGTAAACCACACATGGAGAATTTTTCCAGCGATAGACATATTCCTACAAATGGAGTCGCCGCCTTCCTGGAAACCTATAACATTGATTAATAAATTTTGACGCGACTCTCATTCGCATTTGATTCAACGTTTCAGTAGAGAAATACCAAGAGAAAGGTTGCATACTTTATTTTTTTTATTCTTCCAACCACGGTGTTACTACAGACATTGAAGGTCACCACGTAGCGCAATACAGACAGTTTTGTAGCCGTCGCCTCCCATGAAGTTATAGCCACCTTGGCTACGTGATGACACATATAGGTGAGTTTGTCCACCGTCCTGCAGGTGTGATCATGCTCCATGGAGTGTGGGGGGAGGAGCGTCTTACGGGGTGCAACTAGTTTCCTTTGTGCAGAATATGTAACTTTTTTTTCTTTCTCGCATTTTTTATTACTAATGATGTAAGAGGGAACGAGGAAGCAAATTGATTATTATTGAGCGCACTATTACATACATAGCCTTGTTCCACCCCCGCGTCGCCCCGCCCCGCCCCGCCCCGGTTCACACGTGTTCCCAGGGTGCCCGGCCACCTGCACCTGAGGCGAGAAGCAGGTGTGTATGCGTTAGTTCTACTTTACCTGTCTGCTAGAAAGTCTCCCGGATACTCTCTCTAACTTGTGTCTGGCTTCCTATTCATGTTAGGTGTTTGAGGGTCACCGCTTGCCCTCTTGTCCTCTTGCCCGTCATGCCACGACCTAAATTTTTCTGTTGTTCTTTCACGGTATCTCTCACGCGAACTGATCCACATTCAGGTCAGTCACGAGGACCAGTAGGACCGTGACGTCCAGGGAGCGGCTGCCAAGATCCATGCTGACCTTATTCTACATTAGGATCGAGGCCTCATCCTCCAGACTGAGCGATGTGCACCTTTTTTCTCCTGACTTTCCGTGACGCACCACCATCACCACCACCACTACCATCACCACCGCCCACTATTCGCCACAGCTGCTCTGGCGTCCCGGTGCGTCACCCTCCTGGCCCATGCGGCCGACAGGCAGATCTGTAGGGTAGTTGTAGTACACTACCCACGTGGCCGCTTTTTCCCCCCCTCCCCCCTCACCCATCCCTCCCGGACACAGGCCCAGACGTTTCCTTTCCTTCTCCATCCGCCGGTTCGTTCGCGCCGCCGCTTCAGTGTATGTTGTGAAACTGTAGTGCCCAGTGCAGCAGCAGAACAGCACACCGGCCTCCCCTGCAGGGCGTCCAGGCTAGGGCCAGTAAGCTACCTGGGTGGTAAGTGTGACGTGTGTAACAGAACGTGTTGGGAATACCGTGTGGGTGCTTCCCGCCCCGCCACACCTCCCTCCGTCACCTCACGCTCTTCACCTCATCTCTCACCCGCTGAATCCTGAGACCACCATACCAACGGCGCTTGGCTGTCCCCTCCTGCCGCGAGCCTCAGAGCGGATCAGCGACACCCTCTCACTCCCTCCCTCCCTCCCTCCCTCCCTCCCTCCCTTCAGGAATGTTCTTGCGCGCACACACACACACACACACACACACACACACACACACACACACACACACACACACACACACACACACACACACACAGTGACGTGGAGTGAAGACGGAAAACACAATCGTGGCTGGCCAAGAGGACAGATAGCATAGGACGGGGCTTTCCATGCTATCTTCTTGACATGTCACCACTGTATTTTCCTCGTTATTCGCTTCCTTTGTATACTAACATAGATTGTCAGTATTATGATTATTATCACCCCCTACTACTGCTACCACTACTATTGCTACTACTACTACTACTACTACTACTACTACTACTACTACTACTACTACTTTACTACTACTACTACTACAAATACCTCCACCCGTTGTTTATTTGCGGGGCTCCACTAATTGGAGGTCACCAGCCCCAACTCTGTTCGCTAGTGACTGTGGCATCCAACCATAGTTCTAATCATTATTATTTTTACCTTACACATCTAATTATACTACAATTTTTCCTATATATATATATATATATATATATATATATATATATATATATATATATATATATATATATATATATATATGTATATATCTTTTATTTACAAGTCCCTACGATCTACTACTACTACTACTACTACTACTACAGTACAGTACAACATCAACATTACAACTGCTATCAATATCGGTATCCGTGGCCGTAGTTGCCAGTATCTGCCGCACGAGTAACATTACATGGAGCTCGTGGTTGGGATTAGTTTCCGGGAAATCTGTAAGGGGTAAAAATTCTTGGGAAGTTTAGAATAAATGCAAGTTCATGGAGACTGGTATATATGTGTTTTTTTTCATCTCTCTCTCTCTCTCTCTCTCTCTCTCTCTCTCTCTCTCTCTCTCTCTCTCTCTCTCTCTCTCTCTCTCTCTCTCTCTCTCTCTCTCTCTCTCTCTCTCTCTCTCTGTCTCTTTCTTTCTCGAGCATTCTTCAAGTTACAAGAGA
>JAXIVD010010419.1:0-13406 GCA_036785275.1 Cancer borealis
CGTCTTTGTATTTTCGCAATAGCAGTTTCTTAATAATTTTTTCTATATTTTTCTCAAGTAAATATTTTTTCGCTTTATTCTATTCACACTTTAGTATTTTCTCTATAATATAATGCGCAAAATATCATGATTAATTATTAAATCATATAAATTATAATAAAAAGGTTATATTTTACAAATATAAAGTTGGTATAATACGTGTTTAGTTCTGGTTTTTCGTAGGCGTCTCATCGGTTAAGTGACGCGCCGCACCAGTTTAGAGCCAGTCGTCGTGAGAGGAAGTGCTGCTGCTGCTGCTAGGGCAAAAAAGCATTAAATTCCCTTTAGAAACATTGAAAATAGCTTTAAAAACATTGAATCGCTTTTAAAAATATCGAATCGCTTTTAAAAACTTTAATCGAAATCGGATAATCGGATAATCGCTAATCGGACTTAGATTTTTTGGCAACCGAATCGGATAATCGAATCGGACTTGACGAGCTGGCGAATCGGTAATCGCTAATCGGACTTCAATTTTTTCGAATCGCGCCCACCTCTGTATATATATATATATATATATATATATATATATATATATATATATATATATATATATATATATATATATATATATATATATATATATATATATGTATATATATATATATATATATATATATATATATATATATATATATATATATATATATATATATATGTATATATACATATATATATATATATATATATATATATATATATATATATATATATATGTATATATATATATATATATATATATATATATATATATATATATATATATATATATATATATATATATATATACTGTATATATATATATATATATCAATAAAGATAGACATGTAGATAGATATAGATATATATATATATATATATATATATATATATATATATATATATATATATATATATATAGATAGATAGATAGATAGATAGATAGATAGATAGATAGATAGATAAATTGATAGATTGAAAAATAGATATAAATATGTGTATATTGTTACGGTCACACCGTAAGGACACGGTTCTTATGCCCTAGTGCCGGGTGTCCACTTATGAACAATCCAGGCACGACCACGTTACGGGCGTCTACGAACTGTAGTGCTGATGTTTATACGTCCTTTTAACCCACCAAAGAACAAGGAAAGTCGACTATCCCGTAGGACTAGTCACTCCGAGGGCCACACGCCGGTGGCTGGACAATAGGCTATAAACAAGATGTGCCTGGTTAAAGAACCTGTGCACTCTTAGCCTCCAAACACAGCACCTACAGCCACCCCATTAACGTTAAGAGGTCGCCAGTTTTTTTAACCCTCCAAAGAACAAGAAATCTCCCAGCAGTAACCACCATCTCCTCTTTACATTCCAAAGAGACTTACAGCGAGCACGAAATTACAGTGTCTAGATAAGGAGCTATCGCTCCAACCAGAATACGCCCACAAGGTGTCTTTCCACCCACTTCTGGTTGAATAATAACTCCTCTCGACTCTAATAACACCCTGCAAAGTAGCCTCCCGCGAGGGAACTCCGTACAGTGCGTTATATGAGTCGTAATTAATTAGCCTGTTCGCAGCTAGGGTCGTAGACACCTATCAGCGCTAGAATTTTTAATTTTCTCCGCTTCTCCGGGGCAAAGGGGTGACTTAATTAATTTAGAAGCCGATTTGCAGAAAAAATACGACATGAATTGCTGCACATGTGTATTTAAAATTAAAAACATAATCTTAATGTTATTATTCTTACTTACTGGTGCATGATAAGGCTTTGTTAATTGTATTATAAGATAAAGCTACAATTAGATAATTATTATTTTTTCAGTAAGTATGAGCAGTAAAAATAAAAGGATGTTGATTTCGGCTTATACATTTTATCTGAGTGTGTTAAAAAATATTGGAAATCACTGTCACGTCTTATATACGAAGGTGATCAGTGAAGAAAACGAAAACAGCACCGCTGCCAGACGTACGACATAGTATACTAAGCGCCGTTAAAAAGATTGGTATTTATCACTATGGAGACATTTTACTTCTAATAAACCCTTGCCACAGCATTTGCAGCTGACAATGACATCAGGAGTTGCTCTGAGTAGCCTGCTAGTGTTTGTTGTGGTTTGCTGCCAGTATCCGAGGATGTAGTTGTCGTACTGGAAAAAATTAAGTCTGCGACACAAAATTATATTTTCTATACATTACATGGATTTGCCTATTGTTTGGTACATTCAAATGAAAGTATGTATCGGTATATGCCCATTGAGATTAGTAGAAAATGACAAATTGCTTGCCTTGATACAAATATAAGCTGTCTTAAGAATATCATATGAAATTATGAATAGAGGCTTAAACGATGTCATATGCCGTCAGACAACATGAGCTTAATAGACTTAAATTTCATACGCATTAATGTGCAATAATACACCTGTGTAAGCTTGTAAAACTTGCCCCAAAAAGTATTTATTTTCCGGCAAAAATTACAAAATCTGGCGCTGTCTGGTATCAAAATGCTCACTGCGAACAGGCTAATTAACACTAAGACGGGATTACTCCTCATCTGTGTTATCACACAAGAGGCCCCAGATGATAGGCTCTCTCTCTCTCTCACAATGAGGACAACGAAGACAGCGCCGAAAAAGCAGACAACGCCGACAAAGCAGACAACGCCGAAACTACTTCCCCAAGACTCAAAAGCCTGACAATATCCCTAGGTGGAGTTCACCGCCAGCTACATGGTAATTATACAACCACACACTCGTCTTTCCCACTCTCGGCACGGTAATCTGGTCCTCGTATAGACAGGGCCTTACTGTCTAGCTACACAGATTACAACAGAACTAACAGGCCAATCGTATAACCCCTTCCCTTAAATATGAGGAGGTTACACACGGAATAATGCCAAATTAAGGAGAGTGAGACGAGCGAGGATGTGTTCTTGGTGGCTGGCCAGCGGGAACTAACTCTCTCACGCACAGAAACCCCCTCCTCAGGTGCAGTGTTACCGTATGGTGTTCTTCCTGGCGGACTCGTCTCGCCCACACCGCGTCACAAGCATAGCCTAATGAGACTGTCTTTCACAATGACACTGTTCCGCTCATAAGCAACGTAGAGAGATAACAAGCATATGAGAAGAAGCAGAAAATAATTGTTTACAAGATAGGATACCTGGCAACACAAAGAAGAAAGAAGGAAAGTCAGGAAAATTAGGAGAATGAGAAGAACTGATATTAAAGTGAAAGCCTAAGCTAGACTCGCTGGCAACTCATCACCCTCAACACTCCTTCTATTCTCTCTCTCTCTCTCTCTCTCTCTCTCTCTCTCTCTCTCTCTCTCTCTCTCTCTCTCTCTCTCTCTCTCTCTCTCTCTCTCTCTCTCTCTCTCTCTCTCTTCCCGCCACGCCAGCTCCTGGCTGGACGACACGTGGTCTCCAAACAAAAGGCGTAAGCCCGTCTCGTCACGTATATACGTCTCCAACACTTTCCGCGCATTTCCTCTCTCTACCTCCACGTCTGATCTTGGCTGGGGACCACGTGGTCAGTTACACAAAGACGTAACCCTGTCTCGCCGCATACTGCTGACACAAAACACATCTAAATCTCGCCTCTCGCCACAATTCTACAGATGTAGAAAGCACACACCTGTCATGATGCCTTGCATGCCCTTCTCCCCCCAGGGAAGTTTCGCTACACTTCTACTGGGCCAGACTCTTACTCTCTCAATGACAACACTAAAGTCACTGACAGCGCCTGCAACACAACATAGCCTTAACATAGCTTCCTTCCTTACCAGCCTCTTAACATTCTTCCTCAGAGAATCTTCAATCTCATTCCTGTGTCTGACTCTCGCCTTCTCCAGCCGATACAAATCTGACGGGCGGGGCCCGTAACACGCCTCCCCTTAAAGGAAAATTTTTGTAAGCCTCACAGACTTGCAAAATTTTTAAGCAGCAAGAGTGACTCCCTGGCCCGCAACAAGCAGTCGGCCACCATCTTCTCTGCCCTCTCGGCCATGAAACAGGCCATCTCCCTGGCACGGTTCGTGAAAGGAACCTGCCACTCGTACTCTTACCAAGTACACCTTTCCCACGGCCACGTCCTCTCCCACGGCCAGTGGAATTCACGGACTGGAAGTCAAGAGGAAGCATAACCTTCTTGCACCCAGGATGTACTTCTTCTTCTCCAGCGGGGTTCGCACCTTCCTCGGGGGCCTGCTCTGGTATTTCGGCAGAAGTGTCAAAGTGTTTCTTAGGGGTGGCGTTCAGCTGTTCTTCAATCTGGTCTCGGTCAGAGCCCCAGTCGAAATACACAGAGCCTCCGCGCTTATCCCTGGGTTTCACCCCGGTGATAATCCCTTCACTCTGACAGTGAATCTTCTTCTGCACTCCTCCAAGGCGCTGCAATCTCTCCCCACGCAGCACACCGCCCTGCCCCCAGTGTTCTGCAGGAACCACCAGTCCCGAGCCCAGAACCTTGGTAGTCTCCTCCCCTGGTGCAAAGGTACCATACTTGGCCTTCTGATTATAATATCTTCTTCTCTTCTTTGGGGCGGCTCCAAGATGGTGCGGAGCCACTTCCAGCGCCTTCACCAGTCCTTCCCGAGAACTTAACCCGTTCCTCAGGAATGACTCCGGGCGGTCAGAGTGGGGAGCACACCAGGCTTCCCTCACCAAGTCCAAAGGACCACGCACTCGGTGCCCAAACACCAACTGATTCAGGATCCGGGTGGAAGAAGGATCCACAGCGGGAATAGGATACAGGGATGCAACAGGGGGAGTCGAGTTGGGTTTGCCCACCATCTGACAGGTGTGGCAGCTTTTCAGCAACTCAGTAATCTCTCTGGCCATACCAGGCCACCAGAAATTGCCCCGCAGGCGGGCGAGAGTTTTGTGGACACCCAGGTGTCCAGCCTCGTGTGCTAACAGCACCAGGGCCTCCCTCAAATCCTGAGGCACTACCACCTGTAGAACATCACTCCCATCACTCTCCCTCGACCTGCGGTGTAACACCCCCTTCTGCAACAGAAACTCCTCTGCTCCCCTTATCTCCTTTCCTACCTTAGCAAAACAAGGGGCCAATTCCGGGTCCCCTTTTTGTCCCTTGATGAGCAACGCCGGCTCAATACAAGTAAGGTCGGACGGGACCACAGGATCTGTCGGAAGGGGCGGTACCGACACTTTCCTGGTTCTGTCCCGGGGCCTGAGGCGTGGTGTGGACTCATCCACCACTTCCTCATCGGCCAAAATGGGTGGGCCCTCCAGGTGGGCCTCACCCGTCAGACAGTCACCAGACAAGGGAACAGCCTGTTCCCTGTCTCCGGTACACTCCGCAGGGATGGGAGTCTCCAACTCCCCCGCAGAGTTGGAAGTCTCCCCTCCCTCGGAGGTGACCCCCAACAAACTGTCCGACATACCAGGCTGGGGCCCGGACTGAGTACCGAGACCCACAGCCTCACAACCAGGAAACACCACCGCTTGGGTGCTTCCTCCGAGGTGCCCCGCAGAGTGAGGAATACCAGCACAAGACTCCTCTACCCTCAACACTCCTTCTTCACCCTCGGCGACAACCTCTACTGAGTCAGGTGCTTCTATGGGTGGCTCTGCACCGCGGCAGTCAGCCCCCACACCTTGACTCACTGGAGAGCCCGGCTCTGGCTCATCCAGTTCACAGACACTGCTCTCTTTTGTCGGTGACTCTGCTATGTCGCAGTCAGCCCCTAGAGTAGCAGCCGGTTCCACCCGTCTAGCCTGAGACCGGGTGACAACCCCAACAACCTCCTCCTCACTGCCATCACTTCATCACCGGTGACCCTGCCTCATTGCAGTCGGCCCCTAGAGCGGCAGCTTCCTCCTCACCACTGTTCTCCTCTTCCGGTAGCCCCGCTCTATCGCAGTCGGCTCCAGGAGCAACAGCCTGCGTCACCCGCTCGGTCTGCGACCGGGTGACAACAGCAACAGGGTCGGGCACACTATGCCCCGACACCTCAGAAGCCTCATCTCCCGTAGGGGTGGGCACCCAAACTCTCCCTCCTGCTAGGTCATTCCCTAGCAGGAAATCAACACCTGCCACAGGCAGTTGTTCCGCCACTGCCACTTGAGCCGAAGTGGTGATCAGTGGACACGACAGCTTCACCTCAGCCGTCACAAACTTCTCGACAGCGTTGAGGCCCCTACACAACACTGCTTTAGAAGAAGTCACCTTACCCCCGGTGACATTGCGGCACACGGACTGTTGTGCGCCAGTGTCTCGCAAGACAGTGACAGGATACTTGCTCCCGTCAATTTCGACAGTGCCCCCACACAGAAATGGGCGACACCAGTCCAGCTCCAAGTCAGCTGGAGTCACAGAAGCAACAACAGGGGGGGAAACAGGTGAAACCGCCTGAACCCCCTCCTCACAATCCAACACAGGCCCATCAAAAGCCTTCTTCCCTTCAGGAACATTAGGAACGAGCAGCCTCTCCTCACGACCTTGGTCAGGCCACACCAGCAAAGCAACTGGTTTCTGGGGTGTCTTGGAGGGGCCCGCTGTCACAAGTTTAGGGCATTGAGATCAGAAATGCCCCTTGGCATGGCAGTTATAACACGTGGGCTGGTTGTCATACTTAGGGGTACTAAAGGTCATTTTTCCTCCTGACCCTCCTTTTGGCCCTGAAGGGGCAGCGGGGGATTGAGACTTAGCAAACCCGCTCTTATTGCCAAAGCCGTGACTGCGGGGAGGGGAACGTGGAGCACCAGAACCAGCACTACCACCGCCCCCTGGCCCTCGTGGTCCTCCCTCTTTGAATCCACCTCCAGCACGAGGCTCCGAGCGATGGGCTAACACATGGTCGTCAGCCCAGGTGGCAGCCTCCTTCAGCGTCTTAAAACGCTTCTCCCTGAGGAGAGGCACCAGTTCCTTATCGGCAGCATTAATGAACTGCTCCATGACCATCAACTCCTCCAGGTCACGGAGAGTATCCACTCCCTCACTCATGATCCATCTCTTAAATGCCTGCTCTAAATGGCGGGCACACTCGAGGTAAGAATCTCCGGGTCTCTTCTTCCCACCTCTGAATCTTAGGCGATAGGCTTCGGGCCGTAGCTCGTACGCCCTCAAGATATCAGCCTTGAAGTCCTCGTAACTTTCTAGGTCTTCCACCGACATATTATCGTATGCCTCCAATGCCCTGCCTTTCAGGTTATTGGCCACAAGACCAACCCATCTTCCTTCTGGCCAATCAAATTCAGCCGCCTTCTTCTCAAACCTCCTAAACCATTCTGCAACCTTCTGCTCGTCAAAGTCAGGAATGAGCTGCAGACTCCTTACCATTTAGCGCTCAACTGTGTTCTCCTCTCCTACTTCTCCCTTATGAGTTGAGTTGGCCCCAAGTCTGGATCTTTCCCATTCAAATTCTCTATGTTTCTCTACCTCCAACCTTCTAACTTCTAGATCTAACCTTCTTGCTTCATTCCTCTCTTCAACGTCCAACCTTCTAGCCTCTCTCCTCTCTTCGGCTTCTAACTCCAACCTCTTCATTTCTAATTTGAATCTCCATTCCTCCGCCATTCCGACTGACTGGAGACAGTCAGCAACACTGGCAGCTGGGCTCACTCTCCTTGAGCCCATCACGTTCTCACAAGAACCAACACGGCCTGTTGTATGCTGCAGGGGCTGTTCAGGCACTTCCTGAGCAAAGTTTAGTCGTCCTGTAGTACTATGCTCACTGACAGGACTAACAGGCCTATCCTCACCTAGGCATGGCTGTTCACTAAAACCACGTACAGGGCTGGCTCGGGCCGAACCATCCTCAAGGGAAGTAATTACATCACGTTTGTCTTCCATCGTTACAGTGTGTGTGGGCTCACACTAACAACACACTAACACTGCTTTCCTACTCATTGTAATTCTTTAGAATCCTGGCGAGGTCGCCAATTTTGTTACGGTCACACCGTAAGGACACGGTTCTTATGCCCTAGTGCTGGGTGTCCACTTATGATCAATCCAGTCACAACCACGTTACGGGCGTGTACGAACTGTAGTGCTGATGTTTATACGTCCTTTTAACCCATCAAAGGACAAGGAAAGTCGATTATCCCGTAGGACTAGTCACTCCGAGGGCCACACGCCGGTGGCTGGACAATAGGCTATAAACAAGATGTGCCTGGTTAAAGAACCCGTGCACTCTTAACCCCCAAACACCTACAGCACCTACAGCCACCCCGTTAACGTTAAGAGGTCGCCAGTTCTTTTAACCCTCCAAAGAACAAGGAATCTCCCAGCAGTAACCACCTTCTCCTTACATTCCAAAGAGACTTACAGCGAGCACGAGATTACAGTGTCTAGACAAGGAGCTATCGCTCCAACCAGAATACCGCCCACAAGGTGTCTTTCCACCCACTTCTGGTTGAATAATAACTTCTCTCGACTCTAATAACACCCTGCAAAGTAGCCTCCCGCGAGGGAACTCCGTACAGTGCGTTATATGAGTCGTAATTAATTAACACTAAGACGGGATTACTCCTCGTCTGTGTTATCACACAAGAGGCCCCAGATGATAGGCTCTCTCTCTCTCACAATGAGGACAACGAAGACAGCGCCGAAAAAGTAGACAACGCCGACAAAGCAGACAACGCCGAAACTACTTCCCCAAGACTCAAAAGCCTGACAATATCCCTGGGTGGAGTTCACCGCCAGCAACATGGTAATTGTACAACCACACACTCGTCTTTCGCACTCTCGGCACGGTAATCTGGTCCTCGTATAGACAGGGCCTTACTGTCTAGCTACACAGATTACAACAGAACTAACAGGCCAATCGTATAACCCCTTCCCTTAAATATGAGGAGGTTACACACGGAATAATGCCAAATTAAGGAGAGTGAGACGAGCGGGGATGTGTTCTTGGTGGCTGGCCAGCGGGAACTAACTCTCTCACGCACAGAAACCCCCTCCTCAGGCGCAGTGTTACCATATGGTGTTCTTCCTGTCGGACTCGTCTCGCCCACACCGCGTCACAAGCATAGCCTAATGAGACTCTCTTTCACAATGACACTGTTCCGCTCATAAGCAACGTAGAGAGATAACAAGCATATGAGAAGAAGCAGAAAATAATTGTTTACAAGATAAGATACCTGGCAATACAAAGAAGAAAGAAGGAAAGTCAGGAAAATTAGGAGAATGAGAAGAACTGAAATTAAAGTGAAAGCCTAAGCAAGACTCGCTGGCAACTCATCACCCTCAACACTCCTTCTGTTCCCGCTCTCTCTCTCTCTCTCTCTCTCTCTCTCTCTCTCTCTCTCTCTCTCTCTCTCTCTCTCTCTCTCTCTCTCTCTCTCTCTCTCTCTCTCTCTCTCTCTCTCTCTCTCTCTCTCTCTCTCTCTCTCTTTTCCCGCCACGCCAGCTCCTGGCTGGACGACACGTGGTCTCCAAACAAAAGGCGTAAGCCCATCTCGTCACGTATACACGTCTCCAACACTTCCCGCGCATTTCCTCTCTCTACCTCCACGTCTGGTCTTGGCTGGGGACCACGTGGTCAGTTACACAAAGATGTAACCCTGTCTCGCCGCATACTGCTGACACAAAACACCTCTTCTATTTGTTCTCAATAATCTACTTCGGATTCTGCTCTGAATCCGAATCTGTTTTGCATTAATTGGGTGCAAATAGAACAGCAGAATCTGTTTTGGATTCGCTGGATCAAAACAATAACAATGAGAGACCAGTCGCTGCCCAGCCGTCACAGTAATCACTTCTCCGAGGAAGTGTTGAAAGTTAAAACTTTCATTTCCTGATGCATTTAGGGTGACAGCGGCACCCCTAATTATCACCAACCTGCTTATTGTACAATAAAAAACCTATATATAACTAAATGTGTTATTGAAAACACCATTAGATTCTTGAAAAGTAGATTCAAGTCTGATGAACCTCAAGGTTAACCTTGACAATGTTACACCTATTATTTCTTTACAAATACTGCTCCACCTCCTTATTATAAATATACTATACATAGTGTACTCAACATATCTGTGAAGGTTTCTGGCGGTGCTCACCATTATTTACCTCGCAAACTTCTTTGAAATTATGATAGGTTATGTTAGGTTGGTTAGGTTATGTCAAGTTATGATTATGTTAAAGTTGTTAGGTTACGGTTATGTTATGGTTAGGTTAAATTAGGTTCAGTTAGGTTCGATTATATAAGATTTTTACATTTTATCACCCGGAAGTTAGGGTTCGCAAATTAGTATTTTTGGGGGTTTGGGTATTAAAATGTAAAAATCTTATGTAACCGAACCTAACTGAACCGGACCAAACCTTGCTTAACATAACCATAACATAACCGCAAACTAACCTAACAACCTTAACCTAACCATAACTTAACCTAACTTAACCAACATAACGTAACTTCAAAGACGTTTTGCGAGGTAAATAATGGTAAGCACCCCCTAAAACCTTCACAGATGTGTTGAGTACACTATGTATAGTATGTAAGACTTCATATAAATAATAAAGAGGTGGAGCATTGTTGTAAAGAAATACCCCTTATTTTTATATATGTCTAATCTGTAGCGTCGATAGGCTTTCCCTGGTTAGGTTAGATTTGGGTAAAACTTAACTTTTACATCCAGCCAAAAAGCCTTACATTCCCACATGTCCTCATGTTTATTGGGAGAAGATGGGGAATGGGGATATCTTATTAACTATTTATTTGGGACGGTAATGAGTGTCAGAATCATTTGTGTATATCAATGTAGAGTAGAGCTTCCCCTTAACCAAAATAAACTTTGGGGATATCTTATTTAACTATTCATATGCTACGGTTATACATATTTTTGTACCTACACTATGCAGAATTTTTGTACCATTTAATCTCTTTCACGTACAAGTAAGTTGTTTTCTTGGGAGTATATATTAAAATTCAAAGAAAATAAATAATCCGGTTAGAGGCTGCTGTTATATCTCCTTTGTTTCTGGTATTCATCACCATTATTATACAATTTTAAGCCTACAGTAGTATGTCTGAAACATTTTTCTACCGCTTAATATCTTTCTCGTATATATACACTGTTTTTATTGGAGGTATATATTAATAATAAATTCCGAGAAGAGGCTGCTGTTATATATCTCCTTTGTTTTTTTATATTCATCACCACTATTATATAATTCTGTACCTACAGTAACATTTCTACAACATTTCTCTACCGCTTACTATCTTCCTCGTATATATACACTGTTTTATTGGAGGTATATATCAATATTAACTTCTGAGAAGAGGCTGGCTCAGGCTGGTGCAAAAAACCCGCAAACGAGTGTGGTCTGCTATAACCCACCTCTCAAATCAGATTCGACGGATTCAGGAATCTGTTACAGATCACGGGTTAAGATGATAAATAGACCACGATTTCGCGGCTAAGCTCCGCCCAGAGGGGCCAAGCCCCGCCCAGATTCAGTAATCTGAAACGGATTCACACAAATAGAAGAGGCCTTAAATCTCGCTTCTCGCCACACTTCTACAGATGTGGAAAGCACACACCTGTCATGATGCCTTGCATGCCCTTCCCCCCCAGGGAAGTTTCGCTACACTTCTACTGGGCCAGACTCTTACTCTCTCAATGACAACACTAAAGTCACTGACAGCGCCTGCAACACAACATAGCCTTAACATAGCTTCCTTTCTTACCAGCCTCTTAACATTCTTTCTCAGAGAATCTTCAATCTCATTCCTGTGTCTGACTCTCGCCTTCTCCAGCCGATACAAATCTGACGGGCGGGGCCCGCAACAATATATATATATATATATATATATATATATATATATATATATATATATATATATATATATATATATATATATATATATACTGTATATATATATATATATATATATATATATATATATATATATATATATATATATATATATATATATATATATATATATATATATATATATATATATATATATCAAGATAGATATGTAGATAGATATAGATATGTGTATATATATATATATATATATATATATATATATATATATATATATATATATATATATATATATATATATATATATAAATATATATAAATATATATATATATATATATATATATATATATATATATGTATATATATATATATATATATATATATATATATATATATATATATATATATAAAAACATAGATAGGTTAATAAATATAGATATGTATATATATATATATATATATATATATATATATATATATATATATATATATAGAGAGAGAGAGAGAGAGAGAGAGAGAGAGAGAGAGAGAGAGAGATAGATAGATAGATAGATAGATAGATAAATATGTATATAAATATATATATATATATATATATATATATACATATTTATCTATCTGTTTATCTATCTATCTATCTATATATATATATATATATATATATATATATATATATATATATATATATATATATATATATATACATATATATATATATATATATATATATATATATATATATATATATATATATATATATATATATATATATATTTATATATATATATATATATATATATATATATATATATATATATATATATGTATATATATATATATATATATATATATATATATATATATATATATATATATATATATATATCTACATATCTATCTTTATATATACATATATAAATATATATACATACATATCTATATCTATCTATCTATCTATCTATCTATCTATATATATATATATATATATATATATATATATATATATATATATATATATATGTATATATATATATATATATATATATATATATATATATATATATATATATATATATATATATATATATATATATACATATATATTTATATATATATATATATATATATATATATATATATATATATATGTATATATATATATATATATATATATATATATATATATATATATATATATATATATATATATAGATAGATAGATAGATAGATAGATAGATAGATATAGATATGTATGTATATATTTATATGTGTATATATATATATATATATATATATATATATATATATAGATAGATAGATAGATAGATAGATAGATAGATAGATAGATAGAAAGGTAGATAGATATAGATATGTCGTGACCATAATTATGTGATATGTGAAGGTGAAAGATACATGTGGAATAATAACCACGTGGCTTGGAACCACGTGGTAAGGAAATGTAGAGATTGGAGAGGAAATCAAATACTAAGGTTTATAGGTCAGTCAGTGGCGAGATCAAAACAACAGGTGTTTCCCTAACGGAACGCCAGGTAAACTAACACGCAGGTAACCCCTATACAGGAAACAAAATGTATAAAGGAAAATGTCTTTTATATCAGCATACAGAATGTCGTGACCAGATAGTGAGAT
>JAXIVD010010420.1:5000-10000 GCA_036785275.1 Cancer borealis
CAGTTTCATGGTTGTCTTATCAATTCTTTTGTCAATTTGTTTTACTGCCTCAACAATGAAGTCATGACAGCGCATCTGGATTGCTTTTTTCTTGTCAGCACTGAGGTTGCAGACTTTCAAGTCAAGTTCAAAATTGTCTCCGAGTTTACCATCACTTAGTAACCATGGCAGTTGGCGCTGGCTGAAGTCTCTGTAGATTTTTTTCAGCAAAAAATTCCTTAGCTCATCAAGTTCTTGAAATAATTTAGTGGGATCAGAATTTGAGGCTTGGAACGCTGCATTGAGGTTCTCGAAATTCTGGATGATGGGACAAGCAAACGTGAGGTAAAGCTTATTACTTTCATCAAGAATCATGTCCTTCAGCATTCTGGCATCAAAGCTTTTATCAACAATAGAACTAAAATATGCCTTAAGTTCTTCCCACTGAATTAATATTGAATACAGACATTTTCCTCGTACCAGCCATCTCGTGGTACTTGGAGACACAAATTTCTCGTAATTTTCATTCCCATCATTCATAGTGGCATAGATTTGTTTGTAGTCTTCACGCCGTAGAGAACTAACGCTGAACCAGCGAGGAATAGCAGAAATTAGGTATTCCAAACAACCAGGCAAAGAACTGAAGGCCTTTTCTGCACATAAGGCCAAACTGTGACAGGTGCACTTAATGAACTGTATATCTGGGTTCATCTCTCGGAATCTTGAAAACACTGAATTAAATTCACCAGAAACATTGTTTGCCCCATCTGTGCCTAAACCAATGCAGTCATGTATGTATGTGCAGTCATGTGTATGAGTGAGTGTCATACTATATGACACTCACCCTGGACTACATAGCATTTTCGTCTTTTTTTTTCCTCCATATGAAATGTCAAGCAGTTTTCAATTATATTTGCATAATTCAAAGTTCTTTGATAGCAATGTAATGTATGGGGAAAATGTCATTTTCGCCAACGTCTGGTAACCCAACGTCGATGGTGCAGCCTGGGCAACTCGCTGTACAGGTTCTAGACGCATCACTTCCCTGTCACCGTCACGTCCGTAACCTGACAACTACCCCTTGCCCTACTTTTTTTTTTTATAATCCCGATGCATTGATTGCATTCAGTAATATCAGTACAGACACGTACATAATCAGAATAAATTTGTCAGCGTCTTAATTATATTAATTGCAAACAGTAATAAACTTTAGTGAAAAAAGGACAGAAAAGGACAGATTTTGACTGTCCTTTTTTTCAGGAAAACTTAAGGACAAACAGGGCCAAAAAAGGACAGACTGTCCTTAAAAGGACAAACATGGCAACCCTGCTGGATATGTAAACATGGAAGTCAACAATTTACTATGTTTTTTAAGTGCTGCCAAGGGTGATTATTCTACGGAGTCGCTGAAGGAAATTATTCTATCTTTTTACTCACATGAGGATATTAAAGCAGCTAAGACCTTAATAGCTAATGTGATGAAGGACATTGTTTGGCGTCGTGATCCCGATAAAAAATGTAGAGACCTGCAGGATGTCATTGATTTACATGATGAATATGTGACATCTAAACATAAGGTTAAATTTGTAGCGAATTCCCATAAAACCATGCCACCTATGGGCCTAGAAATGATGGCTCCACTCGTGAATAATCTTGCTGATGAAATCAAGAAAATTAATGAAGTTCTCCCCAAAATTCTTGATATCAAGTCTGAGGTATGCAACGTTGCTGACACAGTGAGAGCTCTTAAGATTGATGTCATGGATATGAACAACAAATTTGTCAATGCTGTTTCCGGCCTGCAGGGAGCAGTTCAAGATATTCAAGAGGAAGAAATGAAAAATGTTGATTTCGTCGTTCAGGTATTCTCATAAAACAACCAAGTCACCCATTAAAAACATGAAACCCAAGGAGGCTAGCACTTCATCACATTCATACGCAAGTGCAGCGGCTCAGTCATCAACCCACGAGAAAGAGGATGAAGACACCGTTGAACCAAACACTTCTGCAGCTACCGGTGACCCTCAGGAAGTGACGGGAGCAGTACCGAGAGACAACGGACACATCAAGATGGGAACAGCGCGTCAACGCAACAGTGGCAGCACATCATCACTTAAGAACACACTGAAGACTCAGGAAAATCGTACCAAACATATCAGTACTTGTGAGGAACAAACATCCCAACAAACATCCGAGAATGACTGGAGTCTGGTTGATCATCGAAGAAAACGGAGAGTTACGAGTGATATGCTTGGCGGTAGCAGGATGGTGGGTGCTGGCAGGGGGGGAGGCACTCTACGGGCGGTGAGGAGGACGGCTGATGTGTTTATAGGTAGGCTGGAGACCTGTGTGACTGCTGAAGATATATCTAACTTTATCAAAACTGTCTTTAATGTTTCTGTTCATAACGTGCAGAAGCTTGATATTTTATCGAGAGATTTTGTTACCTTTAAAGTAAATGTTAATTTAAGTGATATAATTAAACTGTTTAACTCCGAATTATGGCCAGAAGACGTGATAGTAGATAAATACTTTAATATAAACAGTAAGAGAGTATAAACAGTTATACATATTTTTTTTTATCTTTCTTCTTTTACGGGTATGGATGTTAAAGTCTGCACATATAATTGTTGTTCCTTAAAGAAGAATATTGATGTAATTCGCACCTTAACTTCTTTTAAATATGATTTTATTTTTCTTCAGGAAACTTTTATAGTAGAGGATAAACTTGGTGACATAGATTTTATCAGTGAAGACTATGAGGGTGTAAGTGTGCCAGCTACTTACTCTGAAAAGACTCTTTTGTCCAATGCAGGGAGGTGTGAAGGTGGACTGGCTTGTATATGGAAAAAGGATTTGCCATTTGAGATAAAGGTGCTCATTCTTGATAAGGATTACATTGCCTTACAGTTGTCAGTGGGTGACTTGAGGATTTTATTAATTAATGTGTATATGAGGAGTGTAACTTGGGAGGGGAAGACACTTGATGAATATCTACAAGGGTTACATGCTTTGGAATATGTTTTAATTAATCATGATTTTAATTATGTATATATTTTAGGTGATTTTAATGCAGATCCTTTCATGAGCAGAGCCTGGAACCATTTAAATCATTTTTGCGAGATAAATTATTTGTCTTGTATGGATTTTAAGCTGATGGATTCTAGTAGTTTTACTTTTATACCATACAACAACTCATACTGTAAGTGGTTGGATCATATTGTAGGAAGGAACTCAAAGGATGTGTGTGTTAATGATGTGAAAGTTTTATATGAACTCGTTGGATCTGATCACTTACCAATGGTGGGAAATATTCATTTAGAAAATGTAACTAATGTTTGCAATATTAAGAAAGAGAAAGATAGAAACAGGTTTTATATTGCTTGGAAAAAACTCTCTGGTGATGATTTTTCAAAGTTATTTCAAGAAATCGACAACAACATCAGGGGCATCATGCCCTGCGAGGCAACGAAATGCTGCTCTGTTGGTTGTCAGAATGAATACCACCTTACACAACTTGATGATATTTATATGTTGATTGTTAGTAATGTTTTGTATTCCTCTGGACATTATGCTAAACAGATAGTTAATAATAGCACATTTAAGGTGATACCAGGATGGAATAGACATGTCAAGGAATTGTATAGTAAGTCACGGGAGGATTATAAGAAATGGTTAGTAAATGGAAGAGTTAGAGATTCTGATGAATTTAGGAAGATGAACATGAGTCGGAAGGTGTTCAAAGAGGCCTTATCACTATGTAAGAAAAATGAAACAGATGAGAGATCTATCTCCATACAGAAGAAATTTATCAATAAGAATATGAATGAATTTTGGAATGAAGTTAAGCAGCAGTCTAATAAAGTCAAGTGGTCTAATGTTATTGATGGTGAAAATGATACAGAAAAGATTATTAACATTTTTACTGGTAGGTTTTTAAATGGTGATAACAACGATTGTGATATAGATAAAAGAGATGAAGAAAATCTTCTACATAAACTGAAAGAGGTGTGGCATCAAAAGAAAAAGTTTACTATGACAACTTCACCTGAAACATTAAAAAAGTATATTGGCAAACTTAAGAATGGGGTGGGCCATGATGGTATCCACTCTCAGTTTCTGAGGCATGCAACATATGAATTTTTAGTGCAATTGAGTCTTTTTATGAATGCTTGTTTCAATCATTGTTATATTCCAGTGGAATTATTGAAAGGTGATATTAACCCTATCATTAAAGATACTAAGGGTAATTCCACAGACCCAGCCAATTATAGACCAGTGATGTTGTCTTCTTGTTTGTTGAAGATTTTTGAAATGCACATTTTAGATATTTTAGAAGAAAAGTTATTCTTTGATTTTAGGCAGCTAGGTTTTAGCAAGCAAATGTCAACAAATGATGCATATTTTACACTTAGAGAAACTGTAACACCATATATAAAGGGTTATGGAAAGGCATTTGCTGCTTTTATAGATCTCTCTAAGGCTTTTGACAGGATAAATCATAATATATTAGGTAACATGTTATTAGAGAGAGGTATTCCTCCTGATATTGTATTTACTCTCATGACTTATCTGAGGAATCAAAAGGCAAGAATTGTATGGAATAAGCAAAATGGTAATTATCACTATATCAATTCGGGTGTACGACAAGGAGGAATTCTGTCTCCGATTCTTTTTAAATTATATGTTGATGATGTAATTAAAACCATTTCAAGTATGAATGTTGGATGCCGATTGGGTACACTGAGAATGAATATAATTGCATATGCTGATGATATTGTAATTTTGTCGGACAATCGCAGTAATCTGGAATGCTTATTGGAAATGTTTGAGAACAAAGTACAAGCCATAAGATTGAGTATTAATGCTTCGAAGACAAAATGCATTATTTTCCACAGAAAGGCTAAATCTGCAGGAAGTGATACTATCAGTTTTATAAGACAGTTCGAAATAGTAAATTGCCAAAAATATTTAGGCTATTGGGTGACCCATAATTTTTGTGATAAAATAGATGTTGAAAT